>JZLH01S0462590.1:2629-29533 GCA_001188425.1 Eucidaris tribuloides | reverse complement strand
AATAGGGGAGGAGATGAGAAGGAGGGGAGGAAAATGAGGATTTAGGAAGAGGGGAGGAGATGAGGAGTAGTGGAGGAGAGGAGGAAATGAGGAGGAGGGGAGGAGATTAGAAGAGGAGGAGATGAGAAGGAGGGGAGGAAGAGGGGAGGAGGGGGAAGGAGAGGAGGGGGAGGAAGATAAGGGCGGAGATAAGAAGGAGGGGAGGAAATGAGGAGGAAATGAAGTGGAGGAGGGGCGGAGATGAGAAGGAGGGGAGGAAAATGGGAGGGGAGGAAGAGGGGAAGAGATGAGGAGATGAGGAGGGGAGAAAATGAGGAGAGGGGGAAGAAATGAGGAGGAGATGCGGAGGAGGGAAGGAGGAGGGAAGGAGAGGAGGGGGAGGAGGAGGGTGGAGATGAGATGAGAAGGAAGAGGGAGAGGATTAGATTTAGAAGCCCTAGAGAAGCAGATACGAATATGAATATACAATAATTATACATGTATAAGCGATCAGCTGATCTTTATAAACTGGCATGAACGGCTGCAGTTGTCAGAAATTATGAGATTGTGTTGTGACCCGACGGTGAAGTTCACGGATACAATGCTATTCCCAGCAATTTCCCGGCCATAAATACCTCCAATGTAATACGCTTTCCAAACGTCTGTGGAATACTACTATATACACATATGATATTGTACTCAGTTTCACAGTACAAAGGTCTTCTGTAAACCACAGAAGCTATAAAAGTAAACCGTAATTTAATATGGGGCATGAAAATCAGTGAATTACTAATAAGGATAAAAGTTAAATCACTTACCGGCTTCATGAATGTTAAACATCATGGTGATATGGATACTGAATATTCGGGACGAAATGGTGACGGTTGGTAGATGGACACACTTCTATCTAAAAATCGAGAAGTTCTCCTTAAATTTGAAGGTCTACAGACAAGATGCCGAGTACCTTTATCCCAATATAGTTGCGAAAAGCAGTCAAATTCACATCACTGCATCGGTATAATGTAAAATGTCGGATGCGTTCCCTCCAAGTCACAGAATTCGCGACGAACTAATACATGCATGATCACAAATCATGTCATTACAATTATCACGGCTTCCGACCTTTCATCAGATGGAGACACAAAAGGCAAAATATAGTCCTATATTTGGTTTGTTTGACGTGAACCAAACTAGGCGAAATGTGATATATTCGCGGTATAAACTAGACGAATAACGCATAGAGCACAACCATGTATACGTATACACTCTCTTGTAGTACAAGTCACACTAAACGCTCGTTGCAACGCACAGAAAGCTGAAAATGGATGACATCAGTACAGAACCTGCTCACCACAATACCAGCTTGGGGAATTTTAATAAATTGCACTCGTTCGCAATGCACAGTACAGAACCTTTATTATCAAGGCACCTTACCGCGGTAGAAATCGCTAACGGAGTATCAGATGGCGATGCAATTTGTGTACGTCTAAATATAGATGGGTTGATCTTAGCAACGGCTCGGTAATGACTCGTATGTTAGCATACGGTGATACGTTCGAAGGATCGGGGGTAATACGAGGTCAGACACAGAGATTTTGAAGAAAAAAAGATTTATATTTAAGTATGTATACCTTTACAAAGAGCTTGACGGAATTCTAAAACACACTTTATTTTCAAATTATTGTGGGTTATATGTAAAGGCTATTAATATCCCCCTGCATGGAATATGTATCCCCCATTCTCATGGCAAGGATTGTCCGCGATATTGGGACTGATAAATGTATTTGTAATTACTATTCAGCGGGATTAAACTTCTTCGTTTTGGATGTGAACGGAAAGATAAAGCTGAAGTCAATATCAGATTAAACACAGCTAATGAACAATAGTTTGTGTGCTTTTGATGATTGTAGTTATCTGCTCCTTTTGGGTACGTGCTAAAATGTTATTGTGACGTAGTTTAGTTTAGTTTAGTTTAGTTCAGTTTAGTTTATAGTTTAGTTTAGTTTGGTTTAGTTTAGTTTAGATTAGTTTAGTTTAGTTTAGTTTAGTTTAGTTTAATTTAGTTTAGTTTAGTTTATAGTTTAGTTTAGTTTAGTTTAGTTTAGTTTAGTTTAGTTTAGTTTGGTTCAGTTTAGTTTATTTCCTTACTAAAATCACACCTGTCCAAAGACGGCCGGCCTAAAAGGCATATGAGTAACGTACATCAAACATAGAAAGTAATACAAAATTAGAAATATATCATGTAATACATAAGAATGATAAATAATTATCACAGGAAGAAAATATGGTGGCTATAGGCAAAGCAGTGAGTTGTCCATTTTTCGAATATAATACTTGTTACGACATGTTAAAATGAGGTTTAAAACGATGTATGTGCCCTTTGCGTCATTTTGTTTGTCAATACTGACAAAAAGATTAATCATTTAATAAGCAATATGCCTCTATCGGAAATCCTCGAAAATATATCCTAATCAGTACTCAGTCTAATTCTTAAACATATAAATGTCTTCAATCAAGCTTCAAAATTACAAACTTCAGATTTACTTATTAATTTATTGAATCTTCTTTAGGCAGGGGAGGAGCCCTTTCATTTTTTTCAACTGTTACAAACATGAAACTGTAAAAAGACAAAAACACTTACAATATGACAATGAACAATACTTTGCCAACACAACAAAATCACATTAAACTAAATTAAGAATAACACTAATTAAAATCAAAATTAACATTATGACAATGAACAATACTTTGACAACACAACAAACTCACAAACTAAACTAAGAATAACACTAATTAAATCAAAATTAATATAAATTAAATTAAGCTACATATCTTAAGGAATTATATATGACAAAATCAAATTACACGAGTTCGTTTACAAGTTACAGACATGACACTGTAAAGACAAAAAAACAACTTACAATAAGACAATGAACAACATTTTGACGAAACAATAAAGTCACATTAAACTAATTTATAAAACTAATTAATTCAAAATTAACATGAATTAAATCAAATTAAGCTGCATGTCTTAAGAAATATACAAGACAAAATTAAATAGACATGCTGCAAAAAGATGCTAACTGTGTGTCAATCTACATGTACTTATACTCGAATTCTTCTCACACCCGATGTGGCAGCTTCATATACCGCTTTTCTCCTTTGCTCCTAAAATATGGATCCACATCATCCGCATGCTGCATGCCTCCAACCTTTCTCATTTAAACTCTCTCGATAGTTTCAAGAAATCATTGAAATGACATCATACTTGTTTTAATGGTTTATTGTAATGTGTTTATGACACGTGGGTGTTACTTAATTGTAGCCTAGGTGTAATTTGTGAACAACGCTTTATTTAAATTTAAAACAGGCCCGACCAGCTATGATAATCCAAAACCATGGTAATGTCAGTATACTTTACTATATTTTGTGGTTAAATCTTCGTAAATGTTTTGATTCGATTGATTTGTGGTTTTGCTTGTTTATGTTATTGTATATAAATCGGTAAATTGATAACAACCACACACCCCCCCCCTAAAAAAAAAAAAAAAAATCACTGCGTTGTCATGCGCGAATGTTTTTGTAATGAACATACAGTATGTGCGCATACACGTTTGCTGGTGTGTTTGTGTGGGCGCCCTTTTTTTTAATCCGGAGACGAAAAAAAGCACCTGAAATTCCAATGTACATGATGTATTCATTCCCTAATATAACTGAACATGGGATACAGAATCTGAGAAATGTGCAGGGGGTACCGGGAATTTTGAAAAAAACATATATTTTCCTTTGTCTGGGCAAGCAGAAGATATGTCATTTCATATTGTGATAATGAATTGTCTTTATTTTCAACTTAATCAGTGATTATTTATTTATTTATTTATCAGTTTATTTATTTATTTATTTATCTAAAATGATCATAGGACCAAGACTTACATTGTACACTCTCAAAACTGACACAACTTCAAACCAGCAATGAATTAAACTGTAACAGATCTAAGCAAATCGCTTCAATAATTCCGTATTTAGCATTTAGCATTGTGTAACTAACATTGACACGGTGGACCTTGTGAAAATACACGGGTGTATAAAAGGAAACACCATTTAAGAAGATTTTGAATTAAATTTATGTATCGCCCTATCAAAATTCTTAGTCTACTTTCAGACACTTGCCCCGCATATAGCTGTTCATCATGTATGATTTTAGTGAAATCTATTTGCAAATTACAAATGTGTACCATATGCATTCATGAACATGACATATTTTATGCATTGATATTATGCGAATCTACTAACCGATGAACAATTCAATGATGCTTCTGAACTGACTATAATAGTTTGTTTGTTTGTTTGTTTGTTTTAAATACGGGATAAACAACTTGCTATTAGCCGTTAGACTGTTTTTCAGCAAGTCCGTATATACAATCATTACAGCAAAAAAGAAAGATAACATAAAGTAAGTTCAACATAAACGTAACTGAAACAAAAGCATAAAATACATAAATAATTAAATACATAAATAAAGTACAATCAAAAGATATTGACAGAAAAATAAACAAAATAATTACTAAAACTTGATATAAGACAATATAGAAAATTTTACTTATTCAAGAAATCCATACGACAAAAGAATCACTTAGAATCATGGTGCTGAACTCAATTCAGTGCGCCTGAAATACAGACTAATTATAGTTTTGGATTTCGTGCATTTTTTCAAATTCTATAGATTAGTGATCTTCAAATTAATACACAGACACGTTCCTCATAAGTACCCCAAGGAAATTTCGTGTTCCTGAAAGGCTGTGTTTAGGTCGATCAGACAACATTTTTGTCAATCTTTCACAAATTCTATTGTCACCCCAGACATCAGAAAACAACATGAAACCCACTGAAAATTGTTTACAGTGACAAATTATGATTATAGGAGAACATCTAGCGGTATTATATTTCCTGTGGAAAATGTCGGAGGTCCCCACGACATGTTATATTTTGAGTAATTTCTCAAAAAAATGGAGATTTTCAGAGCGAGCAATTTTCAGGTCATTAATAGATCATATACTATTTGCAATAATGTTTCAAAAAGACCTATTAGCCTAGGTCTTTTTGAAACATCTGTCTGAAACATAATTGCAAATAGTTTCATTTGTACAGTTTACCAAAACTATACTTAAGCTCTGCAAGGAATCTTCATAAACATCGCATGTGATAATCAGAATGTGGTTCGGAAAGGGTCAATTTGCAGCGTGAACTACCAAGTCCCAATAGCTGACATTATAGATCTCACAACAGAGATCTGTGGTTTTTCTGTTTGTAGGATTTTTCATGTGTGTGTGTGTGTGTGTGTGTGCCCGTGCGTGTGCACTTAGAGTAGGTACACTGTAGAAGTACCTGACCAATATAGCACAATGGTGGCCAACGTTGTGGAAGTAACAAATGACGTTGTGGTGTAATTATAATGGAGAGAGAATGGGATACCCGACAAGTGTACCAATTGTAGGTGAGTGTGTGTGTGTGTGTGTGTGTGTGTGTGTGTGTGTGTGTGTGTGTGTGTGTGTGTGTGTGTGTGTGTGTGTGTTTGTGTGTGTGGAAAGTTGTTTCCCCACAAGTCGGTGACAACTTGTAGTACTTTAATTAAATGTACTTTGAATTTTAAAATAGTATTTGAAAACAAATTAATCAACTTTTTTTAAATGCAAATTTGCATGATTATGTAGTGACTTTATAAATGGGTGGATAATTCTTTCAATGAAAACATTTACTTTCAACATTATCATGGAATACCACTTTTCTCATTGAACAATACACCTTACAACAACAAAAAAGTGTATACACAAACTTTAAGAATTTAATTTTATTAAGTATAAAAGTCTAAAAACATAAAATACAAAGACAAGTACAGTACATGAATGTTCAAAGATACAAATTTTGAAACACTTGGAACTCTATTATTTTTTCCTATATAGGAATCACACCTAATATGTTTCTGAGATCTATGTCTAACTTTTCAATATATAACAGTCTAAATGTAATTTCATCTGTATATTATTGATTGGTACAAACCATGAAAACATGAACATTACATAATTTCCATGGTGATTGTCTTTAAATATGCGCCCTCCAAATTGTTTTGTTGCCATGTTCAGAAAAAAAAAAGATTATGATCATCACTGAGTAGGTAGGTAATAACATAGTCAAACCGTTTGTAAGCTGCATAATTTCAATTCATTTACATTGAAAGAAACAAGAATCAATCGATTGAATAATACTGTGAAACCTCATACCAAACTAAAACCAATATTTGAAATACATCAACCACAATAGTAATTTGATTTTGACTGTCATTCAATGATAAAACTATGTCTGATACACTGTCTCATTACATCCAAAATTCAAATTACGGAAGAAAAACTTTCAACAACTTTGACTAGAGGCCGTCAGTGTCAGAAATTCAAGTAATGTAGGATTTTGTCAAAAATTCAACATTATCAGAAAACTCACCGACAAGAGTTCAAACATGAATTCAACTGACATATAATTTTATGTTTTTCAGCTACATGTTAATAAATATTATTTATTTACTAGCATCAGTAATCAAATTTAGCCAGAATAATTTAAATTCTGATTATTTTTTTTCTTTAAATAAATTGTATTCTAATCATGGAAGTGCAAGCAATTCTACATAATCAACTTCATGAAACAAGATCTTTATCTACAAAAAAGGGGAAATCCTTCGTTCTTACATTGTCCTTTCTGGTAATGATGTAGTCAGTACAGTCAGTATTTATGATCATTGATGAATAATCTCAAGCTCAATACCTCCCCCCCCCTCCCCCAAATTGACAATGATGCCCATAATTAAGTCAACACTGGACAATACGATGACATCACAGCAACAGTCTTAACACTATCTTGCTTTTGGAGCATGGACACTTCCACAGATGTGAAAAACATTTCACAAATTATTGCATAATGAAATCCTGGATATGACATATACTGTATAGTTCAGAGCAAATAATGAATTGTAAATACTGATAATACATGTACTAAATAAACTAAATCTAAAACCTTAAACCTATAGTATAAACTTGACTTGTATATCTGCAATTTCACATACCTCTTTGTCACAAGGTGGTGAAGAGATATTTTGTTACAGCAAAGTTAAGCCACCAAACAACCATAGATTTCATCATTATATTATATCAGTACATGAAAAATCTTTCTTTTTAAATACAGATCAAAATATTTAAAGCCAATACACTTTAACTGTACGTTTTACCAGTTCTTATTCACTACATTAGCAACTTTTTATGCAAACAATGAACTCTGCAACTGATAAATATTACAAGATTCGGATCAATTTGTACCTATCACAAATTATGATGTGCATAACAATGTCCATTTGTAACAGCACCACTTCCTGGCAAAGTTTTACTAGAAAATTTGTAATGACTAACAAAACTTTGTTCAATAATTTGGTAAAGGAAAATAAGAAGCAATCCGCTAAAATACAACAGATAAATAAGGTTTCAAGGTGTATTGTAGTCTTAGTTTGATACATAAAAAGTACATGGAAATTTATCAGTACCACATGAAATGTGGAAGAACAAAGTGACCTCAACTTGTCATTTACAGATCAGCTTACTTATTTTGACCACATGAAATGATGGAGGCATCAGTTGTTTTTTTCAAGCAATACACAGGTCTCTTTTTCTGTATATTATGGAATTCCCCCCCCCCCCCCTCTCTCCACTTTGTGCTGTACATGTGCAGTGTATATTCCTAGTTCACATTTGTGTTTGGCAAGTAGACATATACTGAACCATTTCTTTGATGTTATTGGCTGAACCCTTCCAATGAGTAAACTTTGAACGTGTGTTTTTCTACGTGGTGAGCTACATACGTCCCCTGAAATTTTCAATATATAGAAAATCAAGGGGTTTTTTGCTGTGTAATTCATAACATTTCTGGTTTTTAATTTCTTTACATTTTATTTTTGCCCACCCCCATTTTTTGACACTCCCTACAATTTTACCCTGGTGCCACAGCTGCATGACATATACAGTTAACTTTGGCAAGGTGGAAGTCACACAAGTCAAATATGAAAGTCTTTACACAAGTCCCCAGTTTTTGGCCCCTCACAAGTTGTACTTTCTCCAAGTCATATAATGCAAAGTTGACTATATTGCTTTAATTATCACAAACCTACAATATACATATTACACCACAATGCAAGTATTCTTCTACCTATGTTTTCAAACAACTACAGTATTATTTTCTTTTTTTTTAAATTGGCACACCAATTGCAGTACACCTTTTAGTCTTTAAAGAACCATGTTCTAGAAAGAATAAATTGTAATAATTTATGCAATACTGCAATAGTTATAACAAAACTTAATCATATAGGGCGAGAGCCTGCTACTTTTCAATTTACCTCACCGAGCCCAAAAGATTTGATCCTTCAGAGGTACTCAGACAATCTATGTGATTGAAAAAAGATATGTCAGCTGGACCCCACCGGTCAGGTTCAGTCCCCAGGACCCCCCTAAAATGACCCCGGGGCGGGTTGAATTTACCCCATCTAGCCCATGGACCAAATTTGGGCAGATGATTATGCTATGGGTGCGTATAACAAAAATATAACTGACATATCAAGCGTTCGGAAAGGGGTTATCAGCTCCCCCCTAAAATTACCCCGCAGCGGGTTAACCCTATATTAACTGGGGGGGGGGGGTCAATTTGACCCCCCTCTCAACGAATTTCGCGACCATGCCGCCGCGCAAAATTTTTTCATCGCGTCGCTCGCTGACTTTTTACCTTCAAGTCTTGCGCATCTTTTGAGACCATTTTCGCGAAAATCGGACATACCGTTACGGCGCTGCACGACTTTTTATACATGCATGTCAACCCCAAAATCGCTCAAAAACGTGATTTCGTGTACAAAATCAATGTAAATTGTGTTTTCAGCCAAAAATCATAAATGTATGATTATTGTTGCTTGTACTGGTTGAAATGAATTGATTTTATGCTGTTTATGATTGCAAAAGTATCCCCAAAAAATTTCATCGAAAAAACGATAGAAAACAAAAGGTTGAAAAAAGAAGGAAATACATAAGAAATTCACAAAACAATAAAATACGTAAGAAATTAATTCCAATTCGGCAAATTTTTTTGTAGATAATTGTGAGAAATGTCAGAATGAATATTTTCACCAAAAATTAGTATTCTACTGGCTATTGTAAGTGAGTTATAGGCGAAAACATAATTTCATGCATTTATTTGCATAATTAATTACTGAAAAAATATAAAAAATCATTTTTTTTGAAAAAATCTGTTACCCCTATACAGTCGTGTATATCTACCATCTGCGCTCTACTGACAACCAGCGAGTGCAAAATTTCGCTTGGCGATCCAAATCAACAAGCCGATCGCGCCCGAGATCTGAGGGGGGGTCAAATTGACCCCCCCCCCCCGTAAAAACCTGGTCTGAAATAGCCCAGTTAAAATAGGGTTAAATTTACTCCACCTAGCCCATGGAAAAATTTTGATGGTAGATAAGACTATGGGTGTATATTACGAAAATATCATAACTGACATATCAACTGGTTGGAAAGGGGTTGTCAGCTCCTCCAAAAAGTACCCCCATGCTCCCTTCCTTGGGGTTTCACTTAATTTACCCCATCTAGCCATATTTGGTCAATAGATACTGCTATGGGTGTACATTACAAAAATATCGAACTGACATTTCAACTTGTAAGAAAGGGGTTGTCAGTTGACTCAATTCCCCTAAACACCCCGTGCATACGCCTCCCCTCCTACCTCAAGCCCCCTAACACGCCCCAACTATAAAGTAGGTCAGTGACCGCTGGCGCCGACCCGTACCCGCCGCGTGCCATAGTATTACGTGCACGCGAATCAATGATGTTATTACATAACATTGCGCAATGAAATGAAATTGCGCGCGCGCATACAGACAAAAATGCGCACCGTGTCGCACAAATGCAGTATACAGGTCACCAAGACGCCAAACATACTCAATAATCCATGCGTGGGACTGGGTTGTGAACCCCCTTAAATTCGGTCTAGGGACCAAACCCGACCACTGGTGTCCAGCTGACATATCTTTTTTCATTCACATAGATAGTCTAAGTAATTTTGAGGGGTCAAATCTTTTGGGCTCGATGGGGTAAATTGAGAAGTAGCTAGCTCCCAGACTAATACTACATTGATCTTTACACAAAACTAAATACCATTAGCAAGTTCAACTAATTATGACCAATTGACTAGAATTGTTTGTGAGATAAAATTTTAATAGACATGAAACCTGTCAATTTGTCAAAATAAGGAATGTCCAACTCTAATACATCCCTCAGCCCAAGTTTTGACAGAAACCAGTCACTGCTAGCCACAAGTGCACACCAACATTACAGACGAGAACAAACCCCATACCAAAAGCAAGTATACATACAGTGCATAGGCAGCATGCTTTTTCATTCCCTGAGAATACACTGTACCTTACAAACGTAACTTCATATCAGCACTCTTTGGCACTTCAACTTGTTGACAAGTAAAAAAGATTTAAACAAGATTTTTTTTTCGCATGAGTAATGGCAAAAATGTTGACTGTGCTTTACAGAATCAGTGCAAATTTTGTACCCCCCCCCCAAAAAAAAACAATAAGGGGAACAATCTTAGGTAAAGTATTAACCCGTTGCCTCCGAGATTCTGAAAACCCCATAGAGTTAACACAGGGCACATTCGGTTCCCGTAGCCAACGGGTTAAGGTATGATGTTACCTAAGACACAAGATGCAAAGAGTATAACCAATCAACAACAACTGCTAACAAGGGGAGTAAAGGGCACGTTTTCAATTTGATAAAAAAAAGGTAGCTAGAAGGATGCCATGAGTCATGATTATGAGTCAATGAACCCTAAAGCCTCATTTCCCATCAAGTCTAAGTGAGTCAGCCTCTTAGTCTGTGTCAATTCCCAATGATAACAATATAAATTTACAACTTACTTAAGTTTGCAAATATAGAAAGTACTTCTGTGGCTTAAAGGAAGTTTTAGTGAGTGATAAATATGTAGAAAAATGTCTGGTTTAGTTATAATATTAGTACAAATGTCATTGGCTAACTGGGAACTTTCTGAATCTGTTGACAGATGGAAGACACATGGTGAAACAGAAATTTCATCTTAACATGTATACAACCTCCAAAAACTCTGCATAGCAAGAATGTTTCAAAATGCAATTTACATACTAGTAGTAATAGTATGTTTAAAATCATGAGATGTCATTATTACAAACCCTTGGTTTATTTTGTGCAAATTTAATTAGTTGAGACCAAGATGTGCAGTGTTTGGGGTTTTTTCAAGAAATTTATGTGTCAAAAAATGTGTCAAACATTGTCTGAACACTTTTTACCTTTGAAATGCTATAGTTCAAATTTTACTGGTTGCAGAGCTCTTGCCTCTTTGTATTAATCTGTTTGGATACAACAGTAATTAAAAAAATAATTTGGATACATTTTTGTATTCAAATCAGTGGGCTTCATTAATATTTTGCGAGGTAAGGAATTACTGAAATTACATCATCGACATCAGACAGCAGATATACAGAATAGAGGAGATCCTATAACTGTCCATTTATTATTGATGAAGAAATTCAATATCCATTTTGTGTAAAATTTAAAGAAACGTCTTTTACTCTTTTGACTTGAATCAAAGACAGGATTATTTCAAGACTAGTCTACAACAGATTGTTACAGATTTCAGAAAATCTAAATCACACTACTGTAATGATTTTGACATTATTTTTCAAAAAAGCAAATGTTGGCATTTCTTGGATTTTGTGATTAAACTCTCATATGAACATTTATTAATTGTGTTATTGGTTATTTCTCTCCCGATTTTTCAAAGAAATTGAATGACATTTTGAATTAACTGACCGCAGTAATCATAAAACCACCACCTGCATATCGATGTAGGCAAATATATGTAACATCACTTTAACACAAATATCAAGGTGTACACCAGAACATGCTTAGTTTTCTTGGTTTCAACATAAAATGGTTTTACATGTACATCTATTAACATAACAAAGATATAAAAGTAAAACTTAAAAAATATATATTTGGTAAACTCAATAAAAATATAGGATGTAGTTTTAGGCCTTCCAAAGATCCATGAAATGGATGAAATTTTTTTTGTTAGTTTGGCATTTATAATGTCACAATTAGCTAAGCAATTTCTTGTACTCAGTTAATACCATATAAAATTATCTACGGGATAGTCCAAAGGTACAGTATCACTCATTAGTGTTGTTCAACAGTGACATGGCGATAACAGAAATAGTTAGAATGCGAAGGAATGATAATGATTAAGATTTAAGATGCCATTTATTTTCATTATAGTGGCCATTTAACTGGAGACATATTCTCTTTAAACAATTTGATTTGTTCTTGACCCATCACCACCAACTTTCGATAAAGTTGTCCTGTCATTTTTGTCTTTCACATTAACAAAATCCACAGATTGTCAATTTGAAAATGAGACATTATTCAGTTACGTAGTAGAAAATTAATGTGTAGTGACTGATTTTGAGCTGACAACATAACCTGTACAATGTACATAATAACCCTTACCCTGTGTACAAACTGGAATATGTGGTACATGTACATGTACTACACTTTCTGTTTAAATTTTGGTTCCGTGATGGTAAACTGTGTATACAGAAATAAAATATACAGGAAGCCATTTTATCAAACATACCTCTAACACAAAACAATCACGGAAATTAGGAATGACCATCTATCACATCCTACATACTGTTTTTTTTTTTAATCTTAATACACACTTACTTGACATAGGCAGGCCAATCTATCACGCCACTGTATTGTAAAAATTCATCTAGTGTGTATGTAAAATTACAACACATTCTATTTGTTTTGTAAAAAGCTACAACATAGAAACTCACCATTATCTTTCCACCTGCATGAGAGATTTAGAATATCTCTCACAATACAATTATACAGCTGCAGAAAAATGATTATCAGTAAATCTGAACCAGTATACAGAATGAACTGACAGTGGGATTGAAATGTCGAATATTCCTCTCAAAAACAGTTAAGGTGCTTTGGTTGTCCTTACAGCAATATACCACCTGTTATGATGAATGCATGATATAGTAATGCTCTGATGACAAATGCTCCAGCACCAAATGCTAGAGTTCAACCTGACCCCAAACCTGACTCTAAGTCTAACCCTAGTGCTAAACCTAATCCTCATCCTAATCAGAACCCAAATTGTCCACTGAGATATCAATGCCAGAGCATATCGTCCCTTGGGTGATAAGACCTTGTATCTCAAAAATGTTAAATGTTCATGTGAACTAAAATATAGCTGTTGTAACACAGTAACAAATGGGATAGCTGTCATTTGCTGTGGTGACAGTGGCTCTATTTTTGAAATGTGAAATGTCAGACTTGGACAAAACAAAATCTGGCTTCTTCGCTACAAGATTATATAAAAAACCCATTTTCACAAAAACTTGAGATATAAGATCTTGTCACCTCAGGAATGATAGTGATCTTACCATAAGCATAGATTCCATTGATAGGTAATCCTGCATGAAGCAGGTAGGAACACTGATGGATGATGGCCATAATGACGAAGCATTTCACCAAACCCACCAACCCTGAGAGATCATCCTCCTGGAATAGCATAGAGGTCATCCATCGTCTCCAAAGACTTGTAATCAGAGATAGAGTCGAGGCCGGGGTCGAGGCCAGATTTGCCAGCCTTGGCCTCGGCCTCGGACCGAGTCATATGTACAAAGTCTATGGGAAAAATATATTTCCAGCAGCCTCATGACTCGGAACTGTCGACCGACTGCATCCCTGCTTGTAATACTGAAATATCCTGTCATCCAAGAATCCTTTGATGGATATCGAATCCAATCCCATCTCTGTTCAAATCACAATCCCTGAGATTGCAAAACAAGTCATGAACAAACGGTTCACGAATCAATACATAGCGATCACTCGGAGCTGTGTGCTCCCAAGTGGAGTTTTAAATCTACTCCCGAAGAGGAGTCAATACTGAAGATCAATTCAGCTGTTGCCATGTATCCTTGTTGGACAGTGGGCTACCGAGTCACTTTCATAGCTGAAGAGCTTATTTTCCAGGCATATGGTATTGTTGGAGGATTGCGAAGCGAGTTTGTGCGTCTTTATGACAAGTGTCCTCTTGCGTCGCTTGCTGTTGCTCTTCGCTGGCAAGGATTGGCTGTCGGTACTGTCGCTGGAGACATCTGGTGATCTGAAATGTCGAAGAAATTTGGGATGAAATGAAGTCAAATTAGTCACAAAGTCCTTTGATGTAAACCTTTTACTGACCCACTTTCAGTTTTGAGTAGAAGGCTAAATGACAAAATCTTAAAATTATACATATGAATTACAGTTGTAAATGTTCTGAAGAGTAGCCAGCAGCCCAGAAGATTAAAGATATAAGCAGTGATATGCAGCAGAATACTTGAATGTGAAGTAGATTACGTCATTGATTTTCTGATCCCAGCTAAACAAATGCCGTTGGTATAAATTTTCTTTTAACATGCTAGTTATAAGTATTCAATATATACATAGTTTTGACCATTCATTTCGTTATTTTTGTGACAATGAAAACATCACCAGAATATATTTCACAATGTATTCGAGAGGAAACCTTGTTCGTTTATATCACTACCTCCCCCACCCCAAAAAAAGGAATGTTTGGTACACTTGTATTACTACCAGTGTTATTAAGCTCCCTGTTCTACATTTTTATTACACACACATTTACCTGTAACATTAACTGCACATGATGGAAGTAGTTGTTTGTTCATGAACATGATGAAAATCATAAAACCCAATAAAACTGCACTTTCTGATTTCTACTGTACTTAGTGCAATCAATTGACAAACTTCTTTATTATTATTCATGTATTTCAAAATTTCATTTTGATATTTATTTTACTGATTTACTGAATTCTCTTGCCAGATTCAGTAACACTTACTCATCTCCCTCTGATGATGATGATGAAAATGAACTGTTGAGGATTTCGTTTTCTGGGATCGGTGGAAGCTCAGATGGAACATGGGCGCTGAACTTCAGCTGGCGTGCCGTCCGCGTTGATACGATCCAGGTTAGTCGACTGGTTGGCATGCGAGAGACGGGAGAGGAGTATAATCTCAAACACTCGCTGACCTGAGCCCGGCAGTTCATGAGATCAGAGTCACTAACCTGAGAAAGTGATGATGATATGACATTGTTTAATATAAGTGCTACAGTTACCAATTTCATTGTTAGTGTCACATTAATATTATTTTGTACTCAAATGAACAGTTGAACTATCTCAGTTCTTACAAGGTTGTAAAAAACACAGCACTTTTTCAATCAATACTTTTGGTCAGATTAAAGTCAGCAACTGAAATTAATAAAACTTCTACACTGTAGAAAAGCTGAGAAGGGCAAAACATGAATATCACATAATTCAGAATAATATATTCTGCAATGTGGTTAAGCCCGATTATAGTTTTGGGAAATGGTGAAAAATATATATATATTTTTATCTATTGTAGTTTTTAGATCAACCTATATCATCTATCAATGCCCTGAAAAAAATTAATGAAAAATAAAATGGTCAGTGAATTATCTATTCCTTCATTTCTCTGTCATTTGTTTTAAGCGATTCAACATTGGCGACTGTTTTAGTTAACTTTTATCTTACTTCTCTTAATAGTCCAAGACACTATCTTGTATCCTTCAAAATTTACTAAAGATACAGGTCTTAAATTTCTATCTTTTTAGGGCAAGGCCACTTTACTGTGTGGCACATTACCATATTACAGCACGAATACAGAAATTAAAAAGGACACAAAAATCTTCCAAGGCCAATGACAGGGGCATCAAGGCCAGTCACTTGAGCATCCGAGGCCATAGCCTTCGATTAATTTAAGCCCTGAACATATATAGATCTCACCTGTGTTACTCTTTGAATATCCCAGACTACTCGAATCCACCTGATGTCATTTGGGTTGTGCACTTCACATGATGCATTTGGTAACTCATGGGTTAAAAGAGCCAAAGCTAAGACTGAAGGCTGAAATGAAAACAAAACAGGGCAGAATAGAAAACAAATTAATATGAATGGGGGGGGGGTTAACCATAATTTTAAATAGTTCTGTTATTCAAACAGAACTAAAAGTACCAAATTTTAGTATGTGATAACAATCAGAAGGATCACTTTTTCTTAATATCCACGTCAAGTGAAATAGATGCTATAATTCCAGTTACTAGTTGGTAACGACATCTGTTTACTACCTTTTGCGACGATGTGATTTATTCAATTTTAAGATAAACTTTTGTTTAATTAATTAATTAATTTTTGTTATATGATACCGATTTCACCAAATAGTTCAGCTATTTCATTTCAACCTGCCACAAGGATAAGATGGTGACCCTATCAGAAATCTGCACTATGACAAACAAATTGGAGGATTCCTAGCACTATGTTTTTTCCTCTTCTTCTTTTCTTGTGAGGTGGTGGTTAGATTACAATATGTGCACTTCAAAAATGAAAAACAATTCCTTCAGGTTTCACATACAGGGAAACCCCGTTATAACGAGCTCGGATATAGCGAGGTACCGCTTTTAACGAGTAATTGTCTCGGTCCCGTTTTCATTTACATGCTGTTCAATGGAAAGAAACACTACAGTGGAACCTCGTTATAACAAGGACCTAAAAACCATGACAATTACCTTGTTATATCAGGTTTCTCGCTATATCAGTGTGCAAAAACAAAGAAATATAAAGAGTTGGGACCTGCAAAATCACCTCGTTATTTGAGGATTTGTTTATATCCGACCTCTTTATATCGAGGTTCCACTGTATTTAATTACGAGCTCGGTTATTGCGAGATTTCGCTTATAACGACGTATTTTCTTCAACCCATTACAAAGAAAAACATAAGAAATTCACGCCGGTTAAAACGAGGAAATGAAAGTCGCATCGTGCGCTGACCCAAATTCTAAATTTTGGCTACGCAAAAATTGCCCAATCATTTCAGAACGCATCGCACTTCAGCCTGCACACAGCCAGCACAAATCAGCAAGTGTACGTGGTGTGTGTAATGTGCATGTGTAATACACACAAACTGCACAGTAACACTTACCTGTCAGTCATCCACACACAAATCCTGCCTCTCGTACACAAGTACCTCAACGCAAGTTACGAGCGTGGAGGTTGCTGCTCTATTTCGAGATCTAGTTTTCTTTATTATTTTGGATGAGTATATAAATGAAAAATAATCATTTTTTTTGTTCAAAGTTTTGGTGCAGAACAAGTAGGAAAAGTAGTAAACAGATGGTTTAATGCCTAGTCCCATACATGTTATATTTTGTGTGATAACATTATGTGTACGTTTACGGAGTACCGGTTATAACGAGGTAAAATCGGCGGTCCCGACAACCTCGTTTATAACGGGGTTTCCCTGTATATGTTGAAATGATAGTGGAGATAAACATTCCCATTGACAGTAACGAACTTGACACAAATAAGTTACTAAATGACCATTTGCACTATGTGTGCTGTTGAGAGATGTTCTTGAGAAACAAAACAAAGACAACAAAACAGATATTTGCTCGAGCTATCTTCACATTCAACAAGGAAACAAATTCAACACAAGATATCTGATAAAGCAAATAACCGATGCTGTAATATGGTGGAGAAACACGAGGACACATAATTTTAAACCTCTGTATCAGGAAACACTAACTTGACATGGCAAGTCTCAACATATCAAAGGGAAAGTCAAATCATTACCTTGAATAACGTTAATGGGAAATAACACATGCAGGCTTCCAACTTCTGGGTGCTACTCTCCAGCTGGGCATTCTGCATTGCAGTATCATATCCAGAATGCCTTGCACCACGCTGTACGCATGGAAGAGCTTGAAGTAGCGGTGGGCGGTGGGAGCCTGGAGGTCATATCTGCAGCTTCTGGAGGAATAATGCGTTCCATCCGTATCACGTCATTGGTGGTGCAGCCACACGGCTGATACGAACCAGGTCCTCGATTGGAATGGATGACTGAATATAAGACGGCAAAAGGAAAATAGCACAAAGCTTCTAAAATTTCCAGTTTTGTTTTCTTATTTATTGATTGATTGATTTATTTAATATTTTATTCATTTTTTTTTTAATCACAGTCAAGTACTCTCACTTTCGTGTCTTTCAACAGTAATGGATTTGGTATTAATTCTATTCAAATTACATTACTAAATACATCTAAGAGATAATTAAGTTACTTAATAGCTTCTTGTTATCATTCAAAAATATGATGAAGCCAGCTCAAAGCTTCTGTCTGTCTGTTGAATTTTGTTTACTGCAACTTTACTTCTTCATGACGCCAGTTTGCCTAATTTAAAATATCAATCATGGACCTATTCCACCACAATCATGATGTCACTTTGATGAAATCAATTTTAACTCATGCTTCACTATTGCGAAGCACAATAATAAAAACAAATCCTTCCAGTGCTTCAATTTTATCACTGTTTGAGCATTCATATCATAATAAGAGAAGTAACCTGAATATAATAAACGTTACTATCTCAAATGCACAAAGTTACGTCAAGGCATGTAAGTATTTAAAAGTAATTAAATATCAATTACTGGAAAGTTGTTTTTCCTCTTACCATTTATAAAGTCAACATATAAATTCTTACTTTTCAGTATTTCATTCTTGATGGTTGAAAACTTAGCTTCCCAAATTTGCAGAACTGTAGTAGATTCATGAACAAATTACAAACATCTTAGTTTAAAGTTAGCATACCTCTGCTGGTTCCAGAGCCTTGATAGCAAGATTGTAGCTTGCTATGGACATGCACATCAGATGGTGAGGACGAGCCTGGTTAAAAAAAACAAAAAAGAATAGTTCAGTTACAATTATCATGTCACTCCCAAAACATAAACAACTCAATTTAAAAAGTCTCTCATAAGGACTAGCTTGATTATCTAATCACTCATTCACTACAATTCTACACATCATCATCATCATAATAAATAATAATAATAATAATAATAATAATAATAATAATAATAATAATAATAATAATAATAATAATACCAATAATAATAATATTGCACCAAATCCACGCTGTAGAGTGCTCTAGGCAACTAATGAATAAACAACACAAAAAGTTATGTAAATAAATCAATAACAAAATAAACAGATAACAAATAAGTAGGTAAATAAATAAATAAACAAATGAATAAATAAATAAATACAAATAAATACAAATAAATGCACTGATTGAAAACAAATTTAAGTTGACTAGTTATCCAGTGGATTTGCTCACTTTCACCAAGAGAGGAATCTGTCCATGGTATTTACAGCCAAAAAAACGTCTCTGGACAGAGCTGGAAGAATCGGCTGAGGCTACGCAGTCTGTCAACAATCACGTCATGCAATGTAGGGAAGGATGCTTTCAGAATCCTGCAAGACAAAATTCAAGTCAAATTAAGTCAGAATGTAAGTTATCTTTCAAGTGACCACAACCAAAAGTTCTTACTATTACCTATAAATAGTAATTATCATAACTACAAATAATGCAAACATCTCACAAGAAAAACTGTTCATTTTCAAATACATGTATTTTTACAAACATCAACCACTTCAAGAAGGAATGAATCAAATCAGTATATTAAAAATTAGTAGTCCTGTATCATATCCAAAAAGTGGACTGACTGTAAGTGCTTTTTTCCTCAAACTGCTAACAACTCATGTTTCAGATTTGACTATTCAATTTATATTTGTGAAAAAAATACTACCTCTTGCAATGTTTTTACATACCAGTAGGTAGTGCTGATTTCCACTTACAGAGTCATTTCCAACAATTTTGGCTGAAATCATTTTTATTCGAATCTCTTAACATGCCAGAGTTGCTGATCTCATCTGCACACATAATACACATAAGTCCATAGAGATTTAAATTCTCTGTATATTAAGAGTTAAAAACTCTATTTCTTAATTTACTTCATCAATTTATTTATTTTTTTTGCACACATCTCAACACTATAAACTTACTTCAGGTTGATGGTTGATGTACTCCAAGTAGGGCTGATAAAAATCTTCTGTTTCCACTGCAACTTGCATCATTTTCACAAGATGAGTCTTTGCATCTATTGTCTGTGTGTCTTCCCCCATTTGAGTCTCCAAAATCTAACAAAAAGAAGGCATTTTATAAAATAAAAATAGTGATATTTCATTTTTTCGCATGTAATGGTTTTGAATACTCTGATTTACATTGAATCATTCAATCACAGTGAGATTAAAGGGACTGAATGAATCGTGGCCATCAACTGGCCTGATGAGAACAAAACTCAGGCAGTCACCCTGTTCGCTAGCGTCCGTTGCGCGTGGGTGTTAATGTGTTGCGAAACCAGTTCGATGCACGCAGCAGCGCACTGGCAGATCGTCGTATTCAGTCGGTATTCAGTACGGCCAATGAGAAGCAGCAAACTGCATGGAGGTCCTACCAAATTTACCGAACGTGCCGAATTGATTATTCGGCTCTTTCGTATTAGCGTGTGCGTCCATCGCGGTCCGCTGAGTACTGCAACGAAATAAACACTACACCGCGTATACAGTATGTAACTCGAAACGGAGCTAGCGAACAGGTGACGGCCCTGAGTTTTGTTCTCATCAAGCCGCGTCGATGGCCACGATTCAGTCCCTCTAAGTGGGATAATAGGTATTTGTGTGAGCGTTTGGTAGAGCTATGTTACATAGTAGGAGCTAACTGTCAACTTTGTAGAGTGGTGGGGGAAGAATAAATACTACTGGAAATAAGTTATGAATCTGGGGTCTTTTTATACTGAGGCTTACGCACAGTACTTGTACTCATGCTCATAACTACCATGCGAGTGCGGGGGGCAGATTTACAATTTTGTCGAGTGACTTAAATCTGCAACACTACTAATTATTGTGTAACAAAAATTTAAATTCAACACAAATCAACAGTTAGTTAATCCTTAATCATTTCCAAAATTACAATTCATATTTCCACATGGCCACTAATCTACTTACCCCCCCCCCTCCAAAAAAAAACAAGATTTGTTGTAGATATCGTTAATATTGGAATTAACAAGCACACAGTTACAAGTACAAAATTTCAAAATGTATTGCTTATGCTTGCACAATTTCCCCAAATCACCCTGGCTCTGTCAGTTGGCAACAGTCTGCACATAAAATTGCGTCTGTGACAACCTGTTTCAGTGTTTTGCATTGCAGACCGTTACCGGTACTCGATTACTGACATAGAAAATTTAACAGGTCAATGCAAAGGCAAGTGAAACTCACGCATGTGCATCACTGAAGTCGAAGAACGTGTGATTTTGTATTGATCTATCGCGACTCTGTCGCAGGATCAAGACTCAAGTGTCCTAACACTGCATGGGTCTACTCTAAATTTGCCACACCACATATTTTCGCCGCAATTTATTTTTCACGCTTGCAGAGTTTGGTGAATTTCACATTGATTTTTAATTTCACAGAGGACAGAGCATGAGAGTAAGCAACACCACCCACGCCACAGCGAGCCACGTACATGCATGTACACACTGTACAAATAACAAAAGACACTGAAAGATCGAAACAATCAACTGATTGCAGAAACAAAACTTCAAAAGGAGCGTGAACAAAAATGGGCGCTAGTGCATTAACGCATCCACATAGTCCCACATAAATGATTAATGTAGGGTAACAAATCACAGCATGTTTAACTGCCATAAATTAATCGTTTTCATGGGAAATTAGGGTTAGGGTTAGGGTTGTGGCAACCTAACTGAAGTATGTGGTCCTATGCAAGCTATATGTGACCACATACGGCCAACAGTGCAATAACCTATCAAAGTTTCTACAACGGTGAATGAATGACACTTGAAATCACATATTTTTCCACGTTTGGCCTATAATACTGAATGTATATTGACCAAAACGAATCCCCCTACAGTTAATAAACTAAAATTGTCCCAAAATTCGCCATTGGGGGATACAAAAAATACAAAATAGAAGAGAAAGTTTAGTGACTTACCGCCCACGTTGCTTCTCTTCCTCACTACTACAATGGCGGGTCCCGATCACACACGAATATACCGATAGCGCATGTGACAAAATAGTCTTTTTCAAGACTTTTTCATTTTGTGAATTTTACATGCAGATCTCCAGATAAATTACTTTCATGAATGGATGGAATAATATGAATGATGGACGAATGAATTGATGTTCGATTAGAAGGAAGGAATGGATGGAATGTAATGAATGAGTGAAGGGATGAATAAATGGATGGAATAACTAAGGAGGAAAGAATGGATGATGGAAGAAAGTGAATGAATGGAATGAAGGAAAGAAGTGATGGAAATGAGTGAATGGATGAATAAATTGCTTGATGGGTGGAAGGAAAAGGAAGAATGGAAGGATGGATGGATGGATGGAAGGAATAAGTGGATAGTAAAAATAACTGGATGGAATGAATGAAATCAATTTATTGCAATACATGTATTAATAATGTGTTGATATGCATGGAATATACAATCTTCTTTTCATTCTTGTTTACTTTTTATTTTTTTTTGATATTTCATCCTTTTTTTCTTTAACATATGTATCTGTCTTGTCTGTTTGTTAATGTCATATGTGCCTGTGAAGCTGTGTAGGTCTATGTTTTGTCGTGACTGTTGTTTGTGTTCTGTGCAACGTGTCAAATTCTGAGTGTAGACGTTGAGGCCCCCACACAGTACCGTGGTGTCTCGTGTACACAGAGACTCACACACAGTCACACCACAAACACACATAGGGCATATACACGCAGACACACACACCAACGATTTACTTCCTGCACACAGAGGCCTATTCAGCAGCGGCGTTCGAGCGCATGACACATATTTTTTGAAGGTGGCCGACAATTAGGTTTCGTTTTCATGGCACAAAATGTTTGCCAGGGAAGCAAAAAACTGGACTAAGCAAGGGCGTCAACTTAGTAATTTATGAATTGGGCAACGCGGACATCAAATAAAAATTCACGGTGCCGATTTTACTGAACCTGACGGCACGTACCACCGGCTGGTACTGTATACGTAACACCTAATCGGCCACCGTCAGCAAATATGTCGGCAGGCGAAGGCGCGCGACAAATGTTATGCCATAACACTAACAGACAGCCCTATCTCCCCAGTATATCTGTTACCTCGGGCATGTTCTTACACAGCACCTCTACAATTTTTGTTTATTGATGAAAATAACGTACATTTTGGAGCAAAATAATTGAAAACACACCTGCTAGATAAGCGGCGCGCGCACTCCACGACTAAAGGCCACCGCACACTATGCGATTTTCCGTCGACACGACTTAAAAGATTTGCTCTGTAAATAAATCCGCGAAAATAAAATCGCCCAGGTGAACGAAATATAAGCTTTGTTTTTATTTCGGATCCAAGTCGGTGCAGTCGTACGACAAAAGTCGTTGTGTGTGCGGTGGCCATTAACCATACTGCAATCGGCTATTCAGGCGCTGCCACTCAATTTTCAATTTCCCCCTACGCCGCATGCGTATTTTTCCTCTACGGACACCACTTTCCCCTACGCCTAATTAACCAGTTTTCCCATACGAACCTATTTTTCTCCCTACAAGAATCTTCACCCGGAGATGGAACAAAAGGTGCGAATATAATCGGATTTACTTTAGGAAAAATGTCAAATCCTCCTTACATCCCTACAAATCATCAAATCCTTACGTTTCCCTACGGAGGTCATTTTCCCCGTAGGTATCCCCATACAACCTACACATGAGCCAAAAATCCGTAACGAGTAGGGGATTTCCTCTTACGTGTGGCATCCTTGTTGCGAGTGCGTTTATGCGCGCAGGAAATTGCACCTAGTTAACTCAGCGGCGAAACACATCGGCATACCAGTGTTATCGCAGGACATCCCGTGAATATGGCTAATTTGTCCAATGTTCGTTATTTCATCAATGAACACAATCGAGAGATTCGGAGCTGTTGATGTTAAGATCAGATCATGCCCAGAATGATTTTGAATGATTATACTGCTATGTTACTACTACTTGTACAGTTCCAACCTACTTCATAATAATGTTCAGGTTTACAAGAAGTCCACAAAAATAATATTGACTTGATTTAAAGACTGTTACATCAAATGAGCGTCACTCAAGGTCAACTGCCGGTGGCGCCAGACTTTACCGGTTACCATAATGAGCAATCACAGCCGCAGGGATTAGTTCGGAACTTTCCAAAATTGCAAAAACTCTTTCTGTAAATTCCGGTTGGAGCCTTACTTTTGACGGTAAAAAAGCATAAGGAATGGTAAGTCTTTTGTTTCTGCATTATCTAAATGTAGTTTAAGTGATGAACTTCCAGTATTTTTTCATTTTTTCCAATTTGTATTTCAAGTGTGAAGTACAAATGACTATCGTGTAAGCCAGTCATGGCAGAAGATCGACCACCGTACTTTGTTACGTGCAGCTATGGAGATATCCCCTTGTGTGGGGTTGTGGTAGCGGGTTATTATTTTAGCGTTGCCGACTTCAGCGTCGTGCGGCTTTATCAGTCAACGTATCTACTGACGGAAAAATCCTAGAAAATTTGCTGTTGGGCTTGGATGCGTAATGCACTAGCGCCCAAAAATGTCCACACTTGGCGAATTAGATCTATTCCACTTTATTTCATTTCTTCCAAACGTATAACATCGTCAGATCTAAAAATACTTTACCCTGTTTACAGTAATTGAACGTTAAGACGTTTAACATGAGACAAAAAAAATCATTCACAAATTCACAATCACAATGCACAATTTTGCGTGAACGTTTTCAAAATTTGTTCTTGCACTCACATAAAAATCATGATCATTCGTTTATGGTCACCACTCTGCACAAGTTTACATAGCTGATGCCACAAATGAGCAGATTTAGGAAAATCCTTATTTTTCGCGACCGAGTCAAGTAAAGCAAGGACAAATGGGATGGTAAGCAGCCGCCCGCCCTGCGCGCTTCGCTGTTAGGAGCTACGTGTGGGCGCCCACCCAGTGTCGATGTGTGCCGTTCGCCGCACATGCCGCGACTGGACTCGACTGACACAGTCACAGTCAGCAGACAGCTTCCAGCGAAAATTTAAAAATACAAATCACCTACATATTATACACTAAAACTCTCCTCTTGTTATATTTTGCCACGCTAGACTACATATTGAAATCCTACATGAATCTCATGACGTTTTCAAAGAACAAATAACACTCTTACTTAGTTGCCTGGCAGACGATTCAAACACGTAATGCGATACGAGTGGGACTGGGAACTAGTACGAACAAACATCGACATTCTGCGCATATTTCTCATTCATTTACCAGCAAACCAGTCATAAAAATGAACAAGTTTAAACAGGGAAACGACGTGCTCTGATAACTTACAATTGTCTCTTTTTCAAGCAAAATCGTGTAGTCTTGGAAACATTTAGGAATTGAATACGTAAAGTGTATGATAGTAACTGTTGATGTTGTTTACAAAGCTTAAAAACCGTTGATCTCAGCTGGTTCAAATTTGCTAGTTAGAAAGTTGGCGCGGTGTGATTTCGGCCAAAACAAAGCGGACAGCCTCATTAATCACGATTAAGTTTAACACCCTAGTACAGGCGTTATATCGAATGAACAGGGACGAATGTTTTACTTTTGCTTTGCAGACAAGCCCCGGGAAAATAAGGTCAATGCGTGTACGTAATGATTACAAAACTTTAGTGACCGTTTAAGAATCTGATTAACCACTAGTATTCAGAATATTTCCTACATGAAACTACTGATGTCACTGTTTCGTCAAGGGGGGGGGGGGTATTTGAAAATCAGTGAAGAAAAAAAACATGAAAACATTGAAGAAATGTGATTTTATTTTTATTTTGGACTTGGATTTGGAGATTTTTTATTTCGTCCGTGGTTCTGTTCACATCAGTTGGGGAACAAAACGTGACATTTATAATTCAGCGTTTTAGTTTTAAAACTATGACTTCACACGATTTATGTCATTTTATATGAATATACGTGGTGTTTTTCAGTAAGCTTCTGAAGAACACACGACACATTGTTCTGTCATGGATTTCAAAAATATTTTACAAAAAAATGTTGTGGATGTAACGGCACTGGTGTCCCATGTTACATCCGCAACAACCTTTTGCAGATATACAAATGCATCATGATAATTTTTTATAGTTAAAACCTACCACAATGACAGTATGTTAATGGGTGACAGATTAATAAGCAAACTTTGAACGAAGAATATACCTTTCCCCTGAGTTTCTGATGAGTGTTGTGGCATGTAACGTAACTGTCACAAACGGTTACATCCACAACATGACAGTGTTGTAACCACAACTTTCATTACGAATCCATGGAAGATCGGTATCTGTCATTCCAGTTGTTGCATGATTTAAAACTTCAGAGCTTTAGTAACCAGGCAGTATTTATCACGAGAGACTTCACAGATGTGCAGTTACATCTCAAAATAGACGTTGTGGAATGTAACACGGACATGCGTGTCCAGTTACATCCACAAGATCCAGTTCATATTATTTTCAAAATGTATCATGGATGATATGTTGTGATTCTCAGCACGTGTTTGCTGGCACCTAAGAAACATGACCCAGTTAAAGTTAACTTTTAAATATATGTATCTTAATTACTGGAGATTATAGACGAAATGCCACAAACGCATTTCAGTTTCGTGACAGACCCCCTCCCTTCTATTAGCTCCTACTATTCATATTGTGCTCCTCAGTCCTCACTAGAATTTATATATAATTTTATATGTTATCCTACACCCTCATACGAATTATTC
>JZLH01S0462579.1:77993-89786 GCA_001188425.1 Eucidaris tribuloides | reverse complement strand
TCCCGTCATAAATCATCGTATTTGTAATTGAATATAAATATGAGTAACATGACATAAATTATTGCTTTTGTGTCAATGACTGTTAAAAAAGCAAAAACAAAATATTTTGGTGAAGTCTTTTCATGCCCTGCCACCTAAGTGTGGGAATTTCCCGTCATCACAATCACCTCGTATTTGTAATTGAAATATAAATATGAGTAACATGACATAGAATTATTGCTTTTCCTGTTCAATGACTGTTAAAAAAGCAAAAACAAAATATTTTGGTGACAGGTCCTTTTCATGCTCTGCCCTACGCTTGTGGAATTCTCTCCCAGCCTCAATTCGTATTACTTTGTTCAGGTCAAAATTAAAAATACATCTGATGGAGAAGGCATATTCAATATAGTTCTTAAATTGTTATTATAATTTGTATCTTATGTTTAATATCTTCAATTTTGTTTGTCACCAAGTTTTGTTAATTTTCTATATAATTGTAAAGCGCTTTGATATGTTTGTTATGAATAGAGTTATTATTATTATTATTTTATTATTGTTGTTATTATTTTTATTTATCATTATTATCATTATTATTATTATATTATTATTATTATTATTATTATTATTATTATTATTATTATTATTATTATTGTTATTATTATTATTATTATTATTATTATTATTATTATTATTATTATTTGTCTTTTCAGGTGACTCATTATCCCACATCCATAACAAAATGGCCTTTACCACCAAAAATATGGACAATGACATTCATAATATTTACTGAAAACATTGCGCTGATTTGTGCAAAGGAGGATGGTGGTATTGGAAGTGCCACTTCTCCAACTTAAACGGACGGTACCTATCCGGAAACACTAGCCTCCGTTCACAAGGTGTGGTGTGGAGTGCTTGGCACGGACGCTATTACTCCTTGAAGATGTCTGAAATGAAAGTCCGCCCATCACCATGAAGCAGGAACACTCTTTGCCCATGATTGTGATTGGACTAAACCACACACACACATACACAAACACCCAGACAAACACACAAACACATACACCAACTCACATATGCAACACACATACACACACTCACACAACACACAGACACACACCAACACACACATACATACAGACACACACACCAACACAAACACACACAAACACACACCTACACACACACTAACACACACACACACACATTCACACACATTTACATACACCAACACACACACATACACAAACACCACACAGACACACACATACAGACAGACACACACACACACATACAGAGACACACACACCACATACCCACACACAAACATACCACAAGCACCACACATACACACACACCACACAGACACACACATACACACATACAAACACAACACACATCGCCACCACACACACAGACACATACACAAACAGACACATACATACACAGACACACAGACACATACGCACACACAATCCAATGATCAACTGATACGTATTCACACCCTTCATCAAAGATACAATCAGCAATAATTCAGGAGTGTGACCATTCTTGAAATTTGTTTCGTTTACCGAAAATAGTATCTTATAGTTTATAAATTGATTATTAATCTATAAAATTATAAATTGTTTTGAATCAATTGGACTGATTCATAATGTCATTAATGTTTCCCTCCTATGCCTAGTGATAAACTTTTTCTTCCATCTGTGTCTATGAATACTCTGACAATACTTAGATTGTACATATATTAATTGTTGCCATGTTTGGCAAGCCACTGATAAGCTATCAAATTGCCAAGGGTAAATATTGTCAGAAATATATCGATGAATATGTATACCTCATGAAATTGATTTATTTGTATACATTTCATCTGGGTGGTTGTTAATCTTTTGAGAAAATATATTCTCGTGAATGTTCATTTTGGTGGATAAAAGCGGGGAATGTATAGAACAGATGGAACACAAAAGAATAAAACAATGTTTTCATGTGTAACTCGTTGATTTTTAATCCACACCTACAGAATCTTGCATCAGTATATAAATCATCAAAATTACACAAACGTAAAGTAATGTAACTACAACTTACTTTACAAGAAACTGTCAGGGAAGAGTTTCTGACGATTCTTCGTTTTACAGCTACAAAATGAAGTTTGAAGATTCTAAACAATCGTGACAGACGAGGGACGGACCCTCAGGAATAGAGTGTCGAAGCGTTACGTCATTCTGGTTCAGAAATATGTGTGAAAAATTGCTGAACCAGTTGCAGTGTGTCGCACCAATAGGAAAGTCGGATTTGGTTCATCTTTTGTCCCCACAAATTTCTAAACAAGTTTGACATCATCAATTCGGTACTCTATTGACGCGTACAATTATTGATAAGCATTTCATGTTTATTGCACAGGGAAACGCCTTCACACAAGATCGCTTTACCTGAAAGAAATTTTGTCCGTTTATAAAATTAGTTTGGCTATAAATGTTCTGGGCCCGAAGAAATTTTCTTACCATTACCAGACTTTCGTTATGCACAACACCGTAAAATGGGTTGTCCCAGCAACTCAAGAGACTTTGTCGTTGTTTTGATGTTGTTGTTTGCTGGTCAGGTAAAAAACGAAGGATACTTATTTCACCCCACTGTGAAATTTGGTATTTGTTTAACTTGATATCACATTTTGAAATGTAATGCGCTGAAATGTCATAATGTTTCACTTGGTTACTACACTACTTAGAGAAAAATTCCAGAAACAATGAAAGCATGACCGTAGTACTCGTTTATTAGTACACCAAATATTATTCAAATAAACGTAATAAAACGGTTATTACAAAACGAATTTTAATTGTAATTAAGACAGTATAATGACAAATAATATAGTTTTGTAGTGACCATAATATGCACCCTTTGCACTTATTATTGTAATTACATCGAAAGACACTGAGATACAAAATGTTCACTTGTTCTTGAACACAAATATTACAAAGTTCTCCTCAGACAATCTTTTTTATATGTAATGTTTTTAGAATAAAATCTATAGCCTTATTTGCCGAAAGTAAAAGTACATGGCAAATTACAACACTAAAAAAAAACGATTTTCAAATAGTTTCGCACATCAAAATAAGCATTCATTATTCCTGACAAGCAAAAATACAAACATATCGATGTTTGTATTGCCATTTTCGTCATTTGTTGTCACTTTATTTTGCCTAGTATCTGCACAGATATCAACAAATACACACCGAGAAGTTTATTGGTACCAGTAAAAATTTCACTTGAGCAAAATAGTTAACATAAAATTAGTCATTAAATGCAATAAACAAATAGTGACGTAATATAGTAATATAAATGCTAACTTAACACAGTGGCAAACAATTATGTGTTTCTCTTTTTACCTCAACTTATGGAATGAATTTCCAAAGTAATATATCTGAACAATATTGACATCGTTTAAGATTTTTGCAAATAGTATATTAATCTAATTCTTTGATGTATAAATGATTTATTATCATCCTTCAAAACCAGTTGCAATAATCAAAATGTATTATTAAATTTTTTCTATATTTTAAATTTTTATCTGTAACTACACTGACTATTTTCAGTGGCTTACTGTCTTTACGTTTTGACAATCTATTCACCCCTTTTCATTTTACGATTACATTTTTATTAATGGCTAAAATTTCATTTTTTATAGCATGAATAACCACGTTACGAATCTATAAAATGGGATAGATTCGTAGTCACATTTCTTTGCAAAACAAACCAATAAAAGTCATTCATAAAATCAGTTATTTCATCTCCATATTTGTGTTAATGTTTATATGAATTTTCTAGAATTAGCTATCCGTAGATAATCTGTGTACTGAGAGGACTGATTCAAAGTCTAATTTAGAAATTTCTAGCGTAATTAACGGAAACGAGCAGCACCATGGTCAAATATGAGGTGGTGAGGGTAGTGGAATTCTGACCTTGAACTGTAAAACTAGATTAAATTATGAGCATTTCATCGTCCGGCATCAGTTCTTACTTATATCAGATGTTGGTAAAAGTTTGATTAAATCTAGTGACTTTGAGCATGACACGCAAAACTTTCGGTTCCGAAATCTAAAACATCACGAATATTAAGGTAAATAGACTTTGGTTATCTAGGTAACAAAATCATAAGAAAAGGATAATAGAAAGGTATAAGAATTTACAGTTACCTTCAGTATGAACAATAAGAACTTTCCTGAGATTATTCTCCTAAGGTTTTACTGTAATTACCATCTGTCTGATTATTCCCCGTGGTGTTTTTCAAAAATCTGTTTCTTATACAATGTACAACGTTTTGTATCCTACATTATTTTCGAATTTCTACCTAATGCTGGTGATATTTTCACTGCTCTGAAGTTGATTTAAAGCCACAGGCTAACAATGACCACAGTTCAAATAAAAATGTAAGCTACATAATCCTTCATGCTCTAAGTGTCTTTGATAAGGTCTAAAAATACAGCCCTGAAAAATATTGTATTTCAAAATGATGATTTTGTGCTTTAAAAAAATTGACCGGATTCACCTGCCCATTTGCTCCCATAGATCTAGGCTATTTTATCCTCCACCGCGGTGGAAATTGTTTATTCATGCATATCTTGCCAGCGTCAGCATAACTTCCCAAACTTTTGTATTCCGGGGTGTTTATTTGTCCATTTAAGCACTACTTTGCAGCTCAGATATCAAAGTTTGACAACTTTTTTTAATTGAAGCTCCACAATGTTTACTTTAAGTCTTGCTCCCCTTTTTATATTATAGGTGGGTAACTTTGCCCTTGCTTTATTACTACAATTATCATAAAGAGCTTTACCTGTGGCTCACGAGAAGTAAATTGGAAATTCGTGGATGCTAAGTCACGAATCACATTCTGATTTTACCAAAAAATACATAGCAATGAATTAATGTCCGTTCTGTTTGACAAGAGACAAAAACACAAATTTATTTAATCATTATAAATACCGTTCAAATTTCACTAAAATTTGTATATTTGATACAAAATACTTATATTAAATAAATTTTTATATCCATGTCAGGGATGTCTCCTCACATAAACCACGAAGGAAAGGCTTGTTATTCCCTGAATGTTACACAAACTTCAACATCATTCATTGTACGAACATATACATCATATTTACTCCGAGAAGGCGACAATTATTATCATTGTTATCATTTCACTTGGATAATTCACGCGGAATAGTTTTTCGAAACAGTGGCAAAACTTGGTTACACTTAGAATTCTTTGAGACTGAGGTGCACCAATTGCTATTCATTTTAGTTCCGAGGTATACCGTAAACCACCACCACTGGCGCCACCACAATCGCAATACCACCTTAGCGTATAAAATAAAATTATGGGGTACGGTTTCCCTGTAAACAGTAACGCCATGCCACTTCTTCAAACCACTGTTTCGTGTACCTAAACGATATCAACTATCGTCAAAATGCATCTGAGATCGAGTCTTGTTGAATCGAGCCATCGGTCGTCTCCTCGGCCAACGGAGGTCGACGAATCTCGAAATCGGTGGTATTGTCGTAGTCCGAGAGCTCCAATTCACGAGGATCTTCCGCTTTCTGCTTCTCGACATCGGAAAGTTGATTGTGGTTGTTATCGTCACCTCCATCGCCCATCCCCCGCTCCTGCCCGGTCAGAATTGTCACGGGGAACGTGGGCAGCAGCGGCATGGCTTGACCGGGTGTGGAGACATCCATATCGACGAGTAGCTTGTGCTGCGACATGCTGTGTTTGGGACTGGGTTTGTCCTTACGGTGTTTGCGTTCGTGTTGGAGCTGCTTCTGACGTCGTCTTTCGGCAGCGTGCTCGGTGACGTAGCGACGGCTACGATCTCGGTATCGAACCACCGTCTGGACGATCATCGACGACTGGGTGCTCGGGCGTTCGATGCAGATGACGAGGAGTCGGTACAACTGCAGCAGCATGATCAGCATGTTCTTGCAGGTGAAGAAAATCATCATGTGATTAACAGCTTCCTCTACGGTCAGTAGATATAGTCGCATCGTCAGGAACGGACCGTCCTGCATGATTACAGTGGCCATGATACCCCACACTTCGGTTTCACAGCAAAAAGTCACCTGTTGTTGGTCAAAACACAACAAGAATGATTATAGAAACGTATAGATTATATAGTGAAGTTAAATTACTGTAGAATCACAGAAGAAAACACCAGGCAGATTGAGCCATCGTGTTTCATTGTGTATGTTTTGGTTAAAATGGGAATGATGATCATATTTATTGAATATCAACTTTGCACACCCATTTTGACATGTTAATTTATTTCAGATTACATTATCTGGCTTAGTGTCAAAAATGGCAAAGTAACACGTGGAAATTTATAAAATGTTTGCAAAATTGAAAACCCAACTACAAATCTTATTTTGTACAGGTATTAGCCTTAAAAACTATAGGCCTTTAATTCTCCTTCTGCTCTCTACTGTTACTGAAAAAAGTGTACTAGTTGGTAAAGTCTGTTCATGTTTTCTTTCTACAATTACTTGGATAAAATGTAATCCTGATGTCAATTAATTTAGTTTTAAGTACGCAGTTCCCCCTGATGATAGTTTCATTTATTAATATGAAATAAAGTTTAAACATTACGAACAGATTTGATTGTGAAAATGACCCTTTTTTAAAATTCCATCTTGTTCTAAGCACACACTTTCATCGAAGTAAATGAAAATTGTGCCCAAAAAAGCGTAATTGGTACAATACGAGAGGATTTGATCAGTAAATTTAATGAGGAAGTTTTTTTTATTCACTTTTGGTGCCTCCTCTTTCTTCCGGCTCCGTGTACTCGTTCCAGCAACCCGAGGCTTGCGGGCTTTGGTGGCAGTCAGTCCGAGGGTGAACTGCATCAGGCTCCATGACCAAAGCGAGAGGATGCACACCACCATGATGGTGTTACAACGCACCTGTACAACACGTGAGAGCAACACGATATCATCATTAACCCTCTTAGTATCATTGAAATAAAACTCCATAAAGTTTGTATGTAATACACTGATAGTGCGGTGATGAAAGGGTTACACAGTTTAATCAATGGGCCTGCTGTCTTGGCAGAATGAAATAGGGCCCTCTTTTGATCCTATAAAGAAAATGTAGACATCATTGTTTCCACAATGAAACAAAAAAAAACGACAAAGTTGTGTAATATAAAACTGCCTTTGTTTTGTCCTGCTTTACATGCACCATGGAACTGCTACAATGCGTTTCCATGACCATGCACCTGTATTCTAAGACCTATTATTGTCGTATTTATACTTGAATTTACCCTTGAAAGTAGGCTTAAATAGTCAGATCGAAAATAGTGTGATTATCTGCAAATTACCATTTACCTGTTCTTTAAACAAATTTTGTACTCGCTTTTGGTTTTCGGTAAATATACAAATATTGAAAGGGGTTACAGGCAAGAATGTGTAATGTCTACAGATCTTTTTATTATTAGGCCCTACAGTAAACTGAAAATTGGAAAAGGGGAGTGGTCTTAGCGTTGGAGAACAAAACATTACAAATTTGCGACATGCAGATGACACATTCTCATTACAGAATCTCACGAAGAGAGAGAGAGCAAAGAGTGAATGGAAGGAGTTGTCAATTGTAAGAAAAAAGAGACCATGGTTTTATCTCTAAAAAGGGTAGGCTCCAATAATCAGAAAGTAAGAGATTACATCATTAAACAAGTATCTGCTTTCAGTTACCATGGTAGTATGACAGATGGCTCCAGGTGTGTAAGTGAGATTAAAAGGAGGATTGCACTCGCTAAATCAGCCATTTCGAAGCTGAAGAAAATCATACAAATTAGGACAATAGGAATGGAGACTCGGTTACGAGTACTTAATTGTTACATCTACCCCCTGGTGATGTATGCGAGTGACCATACATGTATGGTCAAATAACATTAGACATGAGAAAGTGTATGGCTGCTGTAAAGTGTGGTTCCATAGACAAATGCTTTTAATTCTATATACGGATAGATTGACCAATTAAGAGATTTTATGAAGAGCTGGAGTGGAAAGAAAACTGATTGGCGAGATAAGAACCAGACATATGAGTTTCTTGTTTCTTGAGGCCTGCATTTAGAAATAAAAGTCTGCAAAATCTGGCGTTGACAATGACAGGAAAGATGGATGGAAAAAAGAGTAAAGGAAGGACACGTATGAACTAGATGTCCAGTATAAAGGCATGGATTACAGAGACGGGTATAAGTCAGAGAGGGTTTATTTTTATTTTTATTTGATTTGTCAATTAATAACGAGAACAATGTTTTAATTTGATTTGTTTTCCATGTTTCTACCAGATCCTTGGATTTTATGTGTGAAGTTCCTGCGATGTTTAGAATTTGTCGTGATAATGCAATACTTGTGACAAAGATATTGTAAAGCTATCCCACTTCAGCCCATGGTTGTAATACCTTTACACTGTATACTATGTATGAAGGCTTATAAGTAAATTGGAAAATAATTTACATTGTGGTAGCCCCCGAATGAACTTTAATTCAATTTTTGCCAATAAACTTTTCTTTGCGCCATTATTTTACCTTGATTAAAGACCGATGTTCGGAAGTGAGTGCATCAAACGGCATGCCATCAATTTCAGATCTATGTCTCCGCATTTCGTGTCAGTTAAGTTTAGTGAAACCAGTTTCAATTACGAGTGGGAGTTTTAATATGCAATTATTGCGTGAAATCCTTTCGTATAATCTCGTCGTATATATGGTTATTTTTGCAAATTCATTGAGCCGCAAACTTCGTAAAATTAATGGCCTTATATTTTTCTATGAATATACACTAAAATTAGCATATACGAAAGCATTTTTATCTGTATTACACGTAACATTACTGGCGGCAGGCTCAATATGCTTACAAATGGTGTGTCTGTTGCTCTGCCTTTTATGCCGGATTGTGATATAATCTTTTTAAATAATGTGAACACAGGTAAGTTGCAGACTTCGCCAATTATAGAAAAGCTGCATGTAGGTGGAATCATGTATTTAAATTGTTTTGGTTGATTGTGTCGTGAACAAAACAAGAAATAATTATTCTAATAACACACATTTAATTTTGATAAAACAATTAAAATGCCTGATTAATACTACAATTCAACATATCTTATCCAACAAACGTGGCTTATGTTTCCTCCATGGAATCCAGGAAAATTGATGAAATAGCAAATATAATCGTCTGAATGGAACCTGAAAATGAAGTGCGTGCCGTCAATGAACTTTTTCGTAACCAACGGAAAACTGGATTTCATTTAGTGGTGGAACGGAAATTGTTAGCGTATCAGCGAATGGGAGTTATAGACAAATGAAGGATATTGCTAGAACGTTTTCGGTATAGATTGGGACCAAATAATATTCCCTATATTATTCGATATTGTGGGGAAAAGTTTGCAGACATCTGATTTTGTGGACAGAATTATATTTTGTAGATAAATGTGTTGCAAGATTTCTAGTGATGACACAGGATCAAAGTTATGTTATATTCATCCAACATTGACACAATGGTACTATGTTGTTCTCACCTTCTCTTACATCTTACAGCTTACTACTCCGTAAATTAATTATTCTCTCGTGAAACGGTGGGTTCAAAATTATGTTCTTTATCTCACCTGCTCTAGCTTGAGTCCTTCCGTCACGAATTCTAAAATGTCTGCTGCGATACCAATGTAGACCAATAGGAGTTGCGATAGTTGGTCACGTGTCAGCTGTCCCTTGGGTAACAACCATCTACCTAGGATGAGGACAAAGAGCAATGCCTGCTGCAAGGCGACGGACCAACTCTGGGCGTTGAGAAATAGCGGAAGGGTGACCTGCCAATCACAATAAATACACAACAAAAAGATAACTATAGTATATTAAAAATGAAATGGCAAGATTGGATTAAGTCCAAAATTTAGGACACAATGCTACCAGAATCAAGTATACAGTCAAACATTTCTTCTTTGTTGTAAAATAATTATTGTCCAAAAACTGTTAAATCTGTAGTGACTTTCCATGTGTCCAATTTCTATCATGTTCAACACTAATACATGAATACTTGTTTTTCTTCCAGTAAACAAATGCAAGACAAATCCTTCAGCATGAATATACACTCTAGTTTGTGCATCTATTGCTATATGTATTAAATAAATGAAAGGTTTGCAGAGAGAATTTATTATTCTGCATATTGGTATATGGTTTAATTCATTTGGTCCTTTGGCATTTTTTATATACAGTTGGTGAAATTGTTTCATCTTTCAATGATTTACACGTACACACGCGCGCACACGCACAAACACACACACACACACACACACACACACACACACACACACACACACACACACACACACACACACACACACACACACGGACACACCCACGCACCCACGAACACACACACACACACACACGCACACACACATACACACACACGCACACACACAGACAAACAAATAAACAAACAAACACCGACCAGAAGGGGAGAGTTTTGCAAGAATTAGGTCTTGTATGATTCTGAAATGAGTTTGAATATAGAAACCTGATATTGATATTGGAAGTATATTTCTGTGTAAGTTTTTTTTTTTATAAACCAGTGATTATAAATAGCCAGCAGGGAACAATAAACGATGCGTCGCGACGGGTCCAAATTCGAAATAAATTTAAGTAATCTAACATTTGCCTCATTTATCGATTCTGCTTCCATGATTTCTTTTCTACTATCCACAGTATTCTATTTGAACACTGTGACTCAACGTACGCATTCGCTATCATATCTTGTAATATCTGATTAAAATTACACATTTCTTCTCTGCCACCTGTCATTTACTAACCTTTTTAGTACCATTACCCCAAACCTTCGCAAGTGATTACGCAATATTAGATTTCCCGTAGGACGGGCAGGGTTAAAGGTTACTTACTCCGGAAATGCTTGCGACGAGCTGCGTTTGGTTCAAGTCGAGTTCTTCCGGGGAGACACATTTGCCGCCATTTGTCTTCTGATATTCCAATCTATCGTATAGAAGGGACAACTCCATTAGCCAGAGGGACGGTACGGTCGACACCAGAAACAACAAGACACTTGGACAAAACCTGAAATGAAGCAATTCGTAAATAAAATTTGATACGTGTTCAGATAAAAAAAAACTTAAGTGGATGGTTAGGGGCTTACAAGCAAATTGTGCAGACGTGTCTCTTTTAAATTCAAAGGCAACTTCAGATTTAATGACGAAAGTAGATTTATCCATTCAAATCAGGTTTTGGTGTAATAAACATCAGTATTAATAGTTACAATCGTGACAGTATGAGCTGACTCTAGAGTGCTTTACAGACAAAGATACGGAACAGAATTGCCCGCAGACGCAATAGATACCCTTGAAAAGATCCTATTATAATGATTACAATTTTTAATATAATGTCGGCGAACAGAATAAAAAAGCTTCTTTCATTACTTTCCCCAGGCCTGTGAATGTACCAATTACTGAATTACAATACATCACTCACACATCACTTAATCTGTGGATGTTTGATTTATATGTAAGTAGAAATGGAGACAAAGATGTTTAAGTGTTGTTATAATGGTAGACTAGACTATATCAATTTTGTGATTATGTAATACTTATATTCCGAAAGATTTTGTCTTCTTTGTTCACACTTCTTCATACCACAGGCTCTTCCATATTTTTCTGTTTCACAATTTTCGTGCTATTTTGTATTCATTTCCCCTTCGGCCCTTTTCTGTATTTAGAAAACGTTGGACCAGCCACACATACCCGATTTGTTTAGATCTAAACACTGTTGCATC
>JZLH01S0462579.1:64037-76748 GCA_001188425.1 Eucidaris tribuloides | reverse complement strand
AAAAAAATGGAATAATAACTGCAGAAAATTTTGAGTGCATTTCAAATGTTAAGCGCCAGTTTATATTAAAAACGTTTAAGAGATCCAAATGAATCTCTCCTTTTATATAATAATAATATCGAAAATATTCTTGTTTGTCAGGTAATGTCTTTCGATTTAGTTTTAACTGGGGTGGTGATATTGAACTTTATGTCCAAGGGCCAGGAGAGCTGTAAAAAGGGGAAATTGCACCGGAGTATATTTACTACTTTCTTGTATGAAATAGATACTACATTTTGCGATATTTGTTAACATTTGTGCCTGTAGTAGTTTTACAACCAACGGTAAGGCTCTCAGTGATTAACCTATCCATGTGTCGAAAAACTGGAAGAAATTTCAGAGAGTATTGTCGAGAGCTATACAAAGGGTCAGAAGGTGACTTATTTGTAAGTGCTTGAGGATATTATCCACTCGAACAGGATAAAAAAAATGGAGATGGACAAAACACTCGCGAGAAAACACTAACTGGTTTATGTAATACTGGAAGAGCTAGTGTATCTGCTAATAAACGCATGCAGTACATGGACATCATATTTGGTAGAAAAGAAGATAGAGCTTCTTAGTTTGGCGAGTTGTCTTTCGTAGATGTGGACTAATTAATAAAATCGCGTCGAAATCAATTATTTAAATCACACTGTGAATGTGTTTTCCACATTTTGTTAAGGATCATTTCTTTATCAGATTTTATAGATTCAATGAAAGAATAATCATTCGGAAACGGAAGATAACTTTGTAAGATTATAATCGTTAGGGAGGGTGAGACAAGACAGTAATCTTTCTCATCAGACTTAGAAACAATCGATAACTGGGACGACATCTTATTTCCATATTGCGTGACAAGGCATATCCGTTCGTATGATTGAAGTCACGGTGGTAACCTATCCATTAGTTCACAAGAGGTCAAACAGTAGACTGTAATGTATTTAAAGACTTCACGTGAATGAGTACTCTACTCGTTATCGAAATTGAAATGAAGGTCGACTCAAGTGTAGACTACAGAATGGTGACATTGCACAGGTTACACATAATGCATTTCATTGACTAATATTGCTGGAGACCTTTCATATCCCGCGTACCACAAATGACGATACCATCAAAGTGCATACATCTTTTCTCGCTCATTCTATACCTACTGGAGATTAAACAAGGGCAATGATGGCCATGAGAACACTCTCGTTATTAGTCGATCTGGTTTTGTATGAGAAACCGCGGACCTCTGAGTGTTGCGGGCCATTTATTTCAATCAAGTACTGATAAAATCAATTTGAAAAGATTGGGACTAGATATATTCGACTATGAAGTGGCTTATGAGTCCGGAAGTTTGTAGATGGTATGTTCGGTCGATAAGACGATCATAGAGAAGTTCGTAATTTTATGGCGCGATGGCATTCGTCGATGTTTAAATTTATTATTATTTTCAGACATTCGTTACTTTTTCTCGTGTACGCCCGCCGCGGTCATTGTTCATGATTCGTGCTGCGTTAATCTAATTTTTCAACTCATAATACCTATCGTTATATCCGTAAAGAGATATCCCATGTTTTATTAGTCTTCCTAATCGCATTTAATGGCAAGTTAATGAACTTGGTTCCACGGCAAAAATCGCAGATAAATCCAATTTTCCAATTTAACTAAACTACGGGCGACATGAAACAATACTGAAGGATAATTAATTTATAATGTATATACGAGCTCAAATCGTGGAAGGTTAAATACATTCAATTTCACTTGTCTGGTTTGATTTGGATATCGTATATTTCTTGCCCTTTTATGAACACAGGTGATACACAGGTACATCTATACGCGTATATAAATGTCACTTGAATCAGTTTGCACTCTGCTCAGTTCAGATAATTAGCTTTCTAATAAATGCTTTTGATGATGGTATAGTATATTGAGGTTTTTCGATTTGTGTGAGGCTGATGGACGTTTATATTACGCAAATGCTAACACGCAATATTTCATTGGCCTAAATAGATCATTTGAAAAATAAAACTCAAATAAAAAATCGATGCCAGAACTAAGAACCACCTTGCTGAAACTCATAAATTTCACATCTTATTATTTTCTGCGTCTCTTTTTCAAAGAAATGTGTACATTAAACCAAAAGTCCTGACTAGTTTTAAGATATACCATCATTGGAGTATTCTTTCAGTATTATAGTCAGTGGTCAGTATTGTGTTAATTATTTCTGAATACAGAAAATAAAACCATTGCCGGGGAATGAAATTAATATATCGTAGACGTCATTAGCTGATAACTTGCCATTTTATACAAAGATACCCCCCCCCCAAAAAAAAAGAATATTAACTTTCGAATATTTGTTGGACTGTATCTAAAGAGTGACCGTAAGTTAAAGCTGCCTTTAAGTCCATCTTGAAAATACTTTCTGTTTCAATAGGATATTAAATATTTTACGTTTTATTCATCTTCGCATATTAGACAAAATTTTCTTCAGAACTTAACTTAAAAAAAGGGGGGTGTCACTATTCGCTAAATGATGGATTATGTGACATAGACTTAGATTGATATTTTCACGATTGACGAATATCCCCGATGGATATCCAGGGTAATGAAGTGCATCAATGAACAAACATCATCAAAACAATACTTATCTTAACCAGGCAGTGAAATTGTAAAACTTGTGTGCACAGTAATTTTGCGTAATAATTAATTACGCCCTGAAAACTGAATGGACTCTTTCAGACAAATATTAATTGCATGAACACTACCAACAAAATACGTGGCGCCTTGTTATCTAATTAGTTATGGTAACAGAGAAGTACTTATCCTGGGAATGTATCCACGCGGTTCGAGTTTTCAGGAAAGTCCATGTAAGTTAGTGCACTGGCAAGATTGAGTACGTTATTGACATTCGTATATGGGCAAACAGAGTCTTTATTATTACGAATGGCTTTGCGGTCATTGGGTTGATAGGATATGAGTAGCAGTGTCAATGGCTGCACTGTAAAATTGCCCCTCTTAACACACATATCGTGGTTGTGATGTTCATCTAAGAAGCGAGTGTTATGAATAAGCTATCTCTAATCATCGAGCTATGTTTTGACCGGATATTGTCGCTGTAACGTAGCTCATTGTTGTTGCACATGTAAGCAGAAGATGCTCACACTTCGTGTGCGTATGCTTTGATAATACCACGCCTAGACCTCAGGGATGATGGTCATAACGCAACCGCACACGAAGTTTAAGATTTTGTTTAATGTTCATATCCTCATTGCTCACTGAAATCAAAGTACGTGTCATCTCGCTAGATCTTGTAGTAATGACTTAAAACATTGCGTTATTCATCCCACTATAGGATTTCACGACTCACAATCGGTTCATCAGACTGACCTTTCTATACCGTTTATTAGACTGGTGAGTTCATGAGCGCAGACTCGAAACAAACAAATGTCGCCTGTAGTGTTCTTTGCGTTAACTGAGATCAACATTTCGCGGAATATTTGTAAAGCAGTGTTACAAATAGGCTTATATTCATTTGTCAATATACCTCGTAAATATTAACACCCAATGACATATTCGGTTTATTTGTAAATTCCCCTAGCATACGTCTCCTAACTGCCAGTGGCGTATCTAAGGGGGGGGGGCAGAGGGGGCACGTGCCCCGGGCGCCACTTTAAGGGGGGCGCAAAAATGCAAAAAAAAAGAGAAAGAGGAAAATAAAAAAAAGAAGGAAACTTATGAACCTTATAGGAATTATGCGCCCCTCCCTCTCAGTCCACAGGGTAAAATGCGTTAGAAAAATGGGTTTTTATAAGGTAATAAGTACAAAAATTTTCTAAAGCTCGGTCGCTCCGCGACCTCGCATAATTTTGCAAAAAACAATCTACCGCTTGGTCGGTCTTTCTTTTCCATTTATAGTCAATAAGTTTGGGCAGGCGGGGGGATGGGCAGGGGCGGATCTAGCAATTTACTAAGGGGGTTGACCCAGAGGTGTCGATCCATTTTGCGGATGGGGGGGGGGTCAAAAGTGAAAAGGTAAAAAAAAATCGGCGCGCTCTGTGTGCCAAGTTGCAATAAAAATTAAAAATTGTGCATGTTTAATAGTACTTTTATGCTAAGTTTAATGGTGTTGTGGTGCTTTCTAATGCGTTTTAAACATGATGGCGTTTTTCTATATGCACATGTCAATTTCTCTTGGCAGCCCGAAGGGGGGGGGGGGTTAAAACCCCTAACCCCCGAAGGTCCGCCACTGGGGAGGGGCGCAATTTCATTGTTTGCCCCGGGCGCCATAATCCCTAGATACGCCACTGCTAACTGCAATGGAGTTGTCTCGGTATTAGGTAGTTAACAACAAAGCTTTAAAAATAACATCGGAAACATGGTTTCAGCACAAGCAGGACAGAGCAAACATTGGAGACATCCATAAAATTATACACGCCCTTGAATTATAGCCATATTTTGTGTTAACTAGATTGATGCTAATTAGAACATTCAGAACAAAACGGCACACGTTCTTTTTCTGGTAAAACAGAATTCTACTGAAATAAAAGACCTGGGAGGCAATAATTGACCTACTGAAGTCAAAGTCAACATGGATATACTTCAAGAACGAGAACACACAACTAACTACTCATTGCCACTTCACCGCTATATAGGTCAGCCTTACAGACCAAAGTGAGTGTTTCAACTAATACGACTTGAATTACAAAAAAAAACAAAAACAGGAGATGTATAAGTAGAATTTGTGCAAACTGCCTGTGATTCTTCCCCGCTATAAAACTAGGCTGAAACTGTAACGAATCCATGGAGTACATAAAATTGGGACGCTGAAATTAAGGCATAATCAGTCGATTTCCGCTGTGCGAGAAGAGAGATGGAAGATGTTGTATCGGGTTTATGTAAGTCGGTTAAATTTAAAATGGCAAAAAAACCCCCATAGATCTGATTTTCAAAAGTGTAGAGTTTCTTTCACTCAGTAGTTATTAGACTTGTGTATACTGCATATAGAGCGCGAACTGTGCTACCAACGAGAGATGGATGAGGTCGCATTTAAGGTCCCCGGAGTATAATGCTTTCGGGTCGCAATCGATTATTAAGGGCAGAGAACGGGAAGATACACATCACAAGATCTCGAGTCAATAGAGTGAGGAATATATGTTTATTTAGCGAAATAGCCAACGCTGGTCAATAAACTTCAGATCAGACCGCCACGGAGCGTAAACTATGCTTGTGGTGGAACTATGCATTCATTTTCTTTCATCGTTTTCAAAGTAGAAGTGTCAAATGCTAATATGTTATCATTTATTGGAGTTACCTTTTCCTCCGTAGATAAAGAAGGCTTAGTCTAGTATTTAAGTATTTAAGTTATTATTGGACGCAATTAAAGAATGATCATGTTATAAAACTATATCGACCATTGTTACTTAATTTTGAACAACAATGAAGCATCATTTTCTCTCTGCTAGAGTGTATACAGTATACTACAACTTTATCTATGTACGGATCTAGACTAGTGTATAATGATATGGAAAAGGAAACACTGGTATATACAGTAATTTTTTTTATAGATTTAGATCATGTAAATAAAGAGATATACTGTACGGCTCCATAATGAGTGGTATTATTATGATATTCGATTGTTAAAAGCTACTGACAACTTGTGTCAGCATTACTAACTTAAATACGTGCTCGTGGCATTGACTTCCAGAACAGTACATGTATACTATCAAGAATGCTTTAACATTGCCCTGATGTCATGTATGCGTATTCATGTTTTAATGCAATTTATATTCACTCTGACGGGAAAAGGTTAATATTACATTACACAAAGTCAAATCTAACAAAGACATGAATTTCACACGTCTGGATGTGATGTGAAAAATTGACATTATAGATGTATATATTGCTAAGAAAATGTAATTCCAACTGTTGATACAATGTTGTATTCAACATCAGGAATACATATTTTTGCTAGTCATTTATATCTGTATCGTAATTATCTCTGAAGGAGATTTAATCTACATATTTTTCTTATGCTTCTTTAAATTCTCATCGCCAGTATTTGTTAACCTTTCTTATATACATTTTACTCAGAATCCAATCTATAATAAGAACATGTATAACAATAAATAATGTTGGAAAAATGTCCGAAGTAATAATCAATCCAACTAGCATGAGTCGACAAAATAAGCATCTCGTGTAAATGGATTTTTCTACGTTGAGATTTGCCTTGATTAGATGATGTCCACTGTTCTAGTGTCTGAGGTAACATAACCACAAAAACCCATGGGGGAAATCAAGCTTCTTCAAGATCTTTTTACATTGATATGTCATAAGTAGTCTCGACAGACACCGAGATAGCTGTCAGTGTTCAAACCCAAGGACATTTCGTTGCTGGGTTTTCTCGATATTCTATAACTCCATATTGAATGTCGCCTTAATTAAGATGGCGTCTTAGTGATAGCCTTATTTACCCTTCCGAGACGTCATTACTGAGAAAATGCTGGATTTGCTTATTATGAACGTCCTCCTTGTCTGGTAGATATCATTACTACCAGCACTACCATCATCATCATCATCACAATTTTTATGAATATAAGGATGTAGCTTCGTCCACATTTTAATAGTCAATAAACAACACACTTGATGTGATTTGGACGACGATTTTTTTTTCTGAACAAACCCATATGAACAGTAGTTTTATCAAAATACTACCAAAGGGATTATGAAGTTTCCGGATTTTTGTTTTCCATCATACTTATGGTATGTCTGTGTATATGATTCATGTTTAGTGCATTTGAATGAAAAAAAAAACAGGTATTGATATTCAACAGCATTTATTGGGTTGAATGGTATGACTCTTTCTTCTGACTTTAAGATGTATAATGGTATAATTGTATAATCCTTATATTCATTCAAATGTATAAATGTATAATTATATATTTTGATTGTATTTTTAGATTTGATTCCAAAATTGTAAGTTAATTGTCTAGTTGCTCCAATCTCATTTCATTTGTGTGATTATTTCACATAAGTTCCTCATTGAACACTACAGCAGTAAAACTTTAATTTCTGCCTTCCTTCTTCAAAATAATGTAGGGCACGCTAGATAAATGAAATGTACCATAATATTACAACCTACTTCTACATGAAGAGAGAGCAGCGCCGTCACTACTCACATCACCTCCGCAACTTATTTTTCATATATCTTGAGTTACAGCAGGCGTTCGTTTAATGGTTTCAATGCGTGGCAGAACATTTCCATAAATATTGTTATCAACATATCAATTTGTGTGAGTCACATCTACAAGCTACTGATAAATATCACTTTCGACTAATAGAATGGCTATAATGACGTGAAACCGTGCTTTGCTTTGGCTCAAGATGGCTTTGATTTACGGTCAGTGTCAAATATATCGACTTCAATCATTTATTCCGTGATCTATTTCGAGGCAGATGAAAAGAGAATTTCGTGGTCACGGACCAACTCGTACATCGCTTCTTGATATATTGTGTTCGTGGTTTCAGGCGTGTGTGCCTGTGCACATGGCCTGTCTTTAAATTTGAGGGGAAAAGATTGACCTATATTGCTGTGCTGAATACAGAAATATTGCAAAGACTCATTGAATGAATCAATTTACAATGTAATCTCTCCTACACCAAAAGCAGGGTGTACAAACTGGGGAATTTAGACGGTTTGGTCGCAAATGATGTAAATCCCCTGTAAGCATGTCTGCATGGATCGAACAACATAAAATGGTTGAGTAAGTAAATGATCGAGTGGAACTCTGAGTAGAATATACATAATTTAAATATTTTCTACGATCACTGGTGGGGTGCGGAACGGGGAGGAGGTTTGTGGATTTGTTAGAATTTGTTAGATTTGTTAGCTTTTGCGTATTATTTTCTTGTGGTGTTTGTGGGGAAATTATTTTTTAGGACTAAATACTTTTCTCAACAAACACTTCTACAAAGCAATCAAACAAAAAGTAAACCCCCATTGATATAAGCCTACCAGAAGACTAAATGTACGTTTAGAGGAAACCTCTTTGACAATTTTTGTGAGTACATTGAATTTCAAGTATGTGTTCAATTAATGTACAAGGCTGGACTTTGTGAATTTGTTTCAAGGGCCTTCTTCCGAAGCGAAATCTCCATGAATGTATGATCAAGTTATGGCGTTACTGTTAATAACCCAAGCATCGCTCGAAATGACATAGCAACAAAATCCATCGTCTCCAAAATGTCAGTGTATTATTGCATGAGACCGATTCTGAATGTATATCATGTATACCTTTGTAAATATAATAAACCATGATAATAATCAATGCGTTATATCGTAGCTCCTTCCCGAAAAAACCCCCAAACAAATACATGACCACTCAACAGTTACTATGAATTGAACAGGTCAAGTAGTACAAGATTTATATAAGACTTTTAAGATTGTTTGACAATATTGTTTGACGAGAGATCCGTATGACTTGTTTGACAAAGCAACAAAACCACACTCTTAACAGTAGTATGGCACTTGGTCCACATAAGAATATGGGCGCTCTACGTTCGTTGCCACTGAATTCTGTGGACCTATTATAACATCCATCTATCCATTGTCTCAAAACGTACCTCAAACATCTCCAAGAGCTTATTCCACATTAGTAACAGTTGTGTGGCACTTGGTCTACACTAGAATGTGGGTGCTCTACTTCCGTTAACACTGAACTTAATGGACCGATAATAACAACTAAATATCAGTTATCTCAAAATGTACTTAAAACCTTCTCCAAGAGCTGATTTCACACTCTTAACACTGGTATGGCACTTGGTCCACATTAGGATTTATGGGTGCTCTGCATTCGTTGCCACTGAACACAGTGGACGTATAGCAAAAGCCATCTATCGATTGTCTGAAAGCGTAATTCAGACATCCACACGAGCTAATTTCACACTCTTAACAGTGGTTTGGCATTTGGTTCACGCTAGAATATGGGTCCTTTACATTCTTTGACACTGAACTCTGTGGATCCATAATAACAGTCATCTATCTATTGTCTCAAAACGAAGTTCAAACATCCCCAAGAGCTAATTTCACACTCTTAACAGTGGTATGGCACTCGGTTCACACTAGAATATGGGTCCTGTACATTCGTTGCCCCTGAACTAAGTGGACCTATAATAAACAGCCATCTCTCTATCTTTTTGTCTCAAAACATATTTCAAGCATCGTCCGCCCACACTAGAATATGGATCCTCTACGTTCTTTGCCACTGAACTCTGTAGACCTATAAAAACAGCTATCTATCCTTTGTCCCAAAACGTAATTCAAATATCCTCAAGGGCTGTTTCGAGCCTTTCGAGGGTATCCAGACTGATTCATCATAGTCTAGGTGATATTTTTACAATTTCTAATTGAATAACAATTACAGTCTGTAGATGGACGTTGAAATAGGGATGGTGGTTGGGGGGGGGGGCTTCAGTCTAGTCTGAAATATCCCTAACCGAAGTATCAGAAATTATTTAGGATATAACGCACGTTTAGACAAGATTAGAGTCCCCACCCCCACCCTAACTCCACGCGACGCCGATGGAAAATTAAATAATCTCAGTCAGTCAATTGTGGGCAGCGAAGTGTGTGAGTTTAAAGGGTATTATGATGGGGAGAAATAAAAAATTTCTCAAGAACCAAACTGGTCGATATATGTACACACCAGCTGGAGTATATCTGTCGGCTGAAAGGATTTGTATTGAATTTGTTTCCTTGTGGAGAAACCAACGTTCATTCACCAGTATTTAATCAATCTGATGCCCTGATAGAAATTGATCCCATACAAAGCTTAACAACAATTTCACCTGCAACAATGAGTACTGATGGTGAATTTTAAAATGTAATAAACATTTGACCATGAAATTTAGACAGTCGAATCATTAAACTTAATTCTAGAGTGGTCAGATCACCTGACAACGCACTTTACCTTTACCAGATTGGCAATATCCACATCTATGTTTGATAGGAATGTGTAAACGAGATTACCGTGTATGGTGCCCACGAGCCAATTCACTCCACACATCCGTAGGTCCTATCAGACTGAAATTAGAAAGTCCCAGCAAACATACATATATCTTTTTGGTATCAACAAAGCATGATAATCCGTGTAAAGTCACGCGCACCCCAGGATAAAATGACAAATAAAACACAACAGTGTCCGTGGGTAGTGTATCAATGGAAAGGTGAGTGTGCAAAAATAGCTTGTGGTATTTATTTATTGCACTACACGTATAGATGTGTGTATAACGTATAAATATATTGACTGTAAGTTTTAAAGTCGAAGCATTTTTCCTATGTATTGCATGTAGTGGAAATATTCATGTGGATGTTAACATTGATATTTTTTTGTATAAAATTCAATTTCGGGAAATTTTATAATTCTTTGCCATTGAATATATCAAAATGTCATTCACCCCAATATCAAAATAAAGGTTTTGTACAAAGAACATATAAATAATATGAAATATAACCTCCTGTCATCTGAATGATGTAAACCTCAATAAATGGTTGAAATGCTTGTTGCCCGTACGTAAATGGAGGTCTGTTTTTGGGATAGGGTATAGGCCCAACAAAAACACGGTTACTGTCAGGTATTTAACCCTTTTGGTACAATGACAACAAAACTCCATAAGATTCGTTGTGTTATTCAGAGTGTGGTACTGATATGGATAATCCGGTTAGTACACTGAAACTAGTGAAAATTAATATATGAATAAGAAAATCAAGTTACTTTATCTTGGAAAGGAAAAAGTTGCCCGGGTCCATCTATTAATACACTATTTTGAAGTTAGTACGAACACACACACACACACACGACACACACACACACACACACACACACACACACACACACACACACACACACACACACACACACACACACACACACACACACACACACACACACACACACAACACACACACACACACACACACACACACACACAACACACACACACACACACACACACACACACACACACACACACACACACACGACTCGACACACACACACACACACACACACACACACACACACACACACACACACACACACACACACACACACACACACACACACACACACACACACACACACACACACACACACACACACACACACACACACACACACACACACACACACCAGTGACAGAAGCAGAAATCAAAAAACATCTTCTAGCCTTAGATGTAAAAAAAGCATGTGGTTATGATAACATTTCAATACGGTTAATTAAAGATGCAAGTGTAATTATAAGTACTCCATTATGTTACATTTTTAATTTGTCTCTTCAAGAGGGCAAATTTCCGAATGCATTAAAAATTGCTAAGGTAACACCCATTTATAAAAAGGGATCGAAGGAGATCCCAGGAAACTACAGGCCTATTTCTGTTCTACCTGTGTTGGGAAAGATATTTGAGAAAATTGCTAATGATAGGCTGATGGATTTTTTTAGAGGGAAACATTGTGTTGCAAAAGCATCAATATGGTTTCCGGAAGAAATATAGTACCAAATTATCAGTTGTTAATTTATGTAATGCCCTGCTGAAATCATTAGATGAAGAGAAAATCACGCTAGGAGTTTTTATTGATTTCCAAAAGGCATTTGATACCATCAACCACGATATTTTAATTTAAAAACTGTATCACTATGGAATACGCGGAATTGCGCTCCAATGGTTTGTAGATTATCTCAGCAACAGATTTCAGTTCGTTAAATACAAAGACTCCATATCCCCACATGTGAGAATTTCTTGTGGTGTTCCGCAGGGATCGGTTCTTGGTCCGACTCTTTTTCTAATATATATAAATGATTTGCCAAATTCCACTTCCTTCTTTAATTTCAGGTTATTTGCAGGGCCATTCTATGTCACGTGTGTGACCAAAAATACTACAAATTGCTACAAAAATCTCATGTAATTCCAAAGGCCTTGCAGGTACATTGTTTTGAAATGTAAATATATCTTATATATGTCAATAGTGATCAAGTGAAAATATTTAATGTTATGTTAATCATACCTAGTTAGGGTCAGAGGTCAAATAAGTTTTGTCACGTGTGTGACTTCACTTGGAAGATGATTTTTCATAACTTAGATTTAACTTGCAAACTCTGTGAATTGTCAAACTCTACGATGTTTGTAATTCTGGCAGACTTTCATTATAGTGTAGTAAGTAGGAAAATGACAATGATTATTATTTATCTCTCACAAGTATTTTTTTATGTATTTCTTTATGTGATGAAGTGTCGTCACGTGTGTGACATTTGGGTTGTCACGTCACATCCGACGGTCCGTTCAGTCTTCCGTTACACCCGATTCAGACTTAAGCACACGTTGTGCTTTCACACAGACGTTCTTTCGTGACCCCCCCCAAAAAAAAAACACAGTACAACTAATTGAAAGCCGACTGGTGTTCTGTGTGTGTGTGTGCCATGTGCGTGTGTGTGTGTGTGTGCACGTGTGCGCCGCCCCAATCCGTAGAAACCAGCTGTGTGTGCGTTGGACTCGAATGTGTGTGTGATGTGCTGTGTGATTGTGTGTGTGTTTGCTTTGTGTGTGTGTGTTGTGCGCGGCGCCTCCTGGCACAAGCTTCTTGGGCCCCGCCTGTGTGTGCCCTGTGTCTTGTGTGGATTACGCCCTTCTTCATGATTGCTGTGTGTGCTGTA
>JZLH01S0462579.1:29477-61262 GCA_001188425.1 Eucidaris tribuloides | reverse complement strand
TGTGTGTGTGTGTGTGTGTGTGTGTGTGTGTGTGTGTGTGTGTGTGTGTGTGTGTGTGTGTGTGTGTGTGTGTGTGTGTGTGTGTGTGTGTGTGTGTGTGTGTGTGTGTGTGTGTGTGTGTTGGATAGGTGGATCTGATGTGGACATGAGGAAAGCCCAATGACACAAATTGTTCAGGCCACAGATGATTCCGATCTATCACTTTTCATTATTACCGAATGTAATCATAAAGTTTGGACAAGTAGATTTCCAGAAAAATATTTATGCAAGGCTTGCACATAATCTTATTTAGCGTCTACAAATGCTGTGTAAAAAGTAAGAGATCCCCTTCAACTATTTTGTTTTTCAATTTTGATGATTAAATATGACGCATGACGGATGGTGATTCCAGCCGTAGTTTACGTCAGTCTGCAAGGTCAGGTCAATCACAACACTTAGTCAGAAACTCGTCTGGAAGACCGATGCGAGGTTGATCCAGTTTAATAGGTCGGTTAAGTGCAATACGTCACACTGGTTCAGTAAGGACAGCGCCCAAATATAGATTCAATATTATACAACTATATAACCACCAAAAAGAAAGCCATAATATATAAGTGTAATATTTTATTGAAAATTTTTATAGATCTTCTAACAGCAGTTTTTGCTTATGACAACTCTAGCTTTTAGGCTTGCGTATATATATTGCACAAACTAATACATGCAAGCTCGAATCAAAAGTAGTGAAGTGTACTCAGCACTCATAGGAATGATTGAATGGAAAATGTCTGTTCGTAGTCAGTAGATGTCTCAAATAAGGTATCTGAGAGCAACAAACGATGAGATGTATGAGTAGCTTTGCTAAATTCTGTTGAATGCTTTTGTATGATTCATCACATAGCTATCATGTTGCTCTATTCATTTTAAATACTCAAACTGACCTTTACTATCTGCACCACATTCGTAAATTGTAATTACGTTGTCAGTGGATCTTCATTGAGGAGCATCCATATATTATTTTGATCTAAAGTAATCAGATTTTTATTTCTTTTACTAATGCCATCACATAACTTTTAAGAATATTTCCTTTCGAACAGCCAAAGAATTTATTATTTCATTAAAATTTCTCCGGACAACGTTTCAGAATTAGGTTGGCATACATCAGTTTTTACTGGGTCAGGTAGTAAATCAGGTAGATTAGATGATCTATAGGGACAGACTGAATGAAATGCATCCACTCATCAATTTTTGTGCAGGTGGGGCACTATTTCGAATATTCACGAGTGCCTCAAAATCTTTTACTTTCTTCAGTGTTTTACTTTTTGGCAAATGACTTGTATTTTCATTTTTTCACGAGGAATCCCGTTCATAGCAGCTGCACCCCCATTTAAAATTATATTCTATTACTTATATTTCATTCAATCTTAGCTGAAAGCAAATTTTGCCTTCCGATTATAATTACATGGAAATGAACATCAAACTACCTAGATAAGATATATCCAATTTGTATAAATTAAATATAAATGGAAAAATACGTGGTCTTTTTCTTGCATTTCTTGCTACCTAGTAAATCCTTCACATACAACCAAAATTTGTTTTTCTATTTTCCTCTTGGAATATTACTACATAATGACTAAACATTTACCCACACACGTCCCAAAGTTGTAATACCAAGGAAGTATTTTTTGATAATTCTGAAACACTTTCGTTTGTAGATGAACCGAAAGAAAAAGATGATATTAATGAAATTTTCTGACCAAATATATGATTACCTGACACGGTTGAAGTGTCACAACCCGATATAGCATTCACTGAACATTAATTTCAGTTTAAGAGTTTACATTGCAGTCACATGACTTCCTTTTCATCACTCTATGTACGATAACCATTAGAATTACATAACTATTCATAACTTTATAATCCAATGAGCAAGTTTGGAGTTGCAGTTTGCTCATATATGCATAAAAAGGTTGTCAAGAGCAAGTTATGCAAAGTAGTGATATTTGTATAGACTTTAGATGCATGAAGGTCTTCACAGAAGCTACTGTATGTTATAAGTATTAACGTATGCACCAATCGGGTTATTTTCAGGTGCATATTCTTTCAGCAAAAATTGACAATGTCTGCACATACCCTCAATTAAAAAATGGTTGATCTCAACTGTTAACCAAGGATCGACCCTATGGGGTCATACCGACTAATTCTTAAATGGTTTATTAGTACGACAGTATTTTTGCACATGTTTGCAGGAAGTAATCATTTAACAACACATTGTTTCTCACTTGTAATGTTACCGTTGACAGTCATGTTGAATCACTGTCAAAAGAGATAATGTGTTTATGTAATTATTGTCGGCATGATTCCAGGGAGCACTGAATCCATGAAATCTGGGGGTGAAAACATCCTTAATTGCAGTAATGCGTTAATCACTCAAGCAGCTCCAACCCATCTTACCGTAAAACAAACCCCTCCAATATCGGAACGTGAATCGAGGAAAATGTGCCAATTTGCTAAATTAATATGAAGTGCGCCGAAGCAGCTGCAAATGAAATTGTCTGATTACCAACTTTGGGTCACGTTGCGGACAGAGTGATGGTAGAAGATGAAAAAACAAGTATTTGCTGGGGTTTATTAGATTGGGATTTATATGTTCTCGACTAGTTCATAATTTGTTCAAATTTGCCAGGATGTTTGATGATGTGTCTGTGATTTGTTTTGCTTTGAGAGGTCAAGAGAGTTCTAGATGGAATTGTATTTACTCTTGGTCGCAATTACGACTGTTATTCTGATTGGATGTCAAATGTTTTCCTACAAATTTACATGTAAGATCATGTCATCCTGCACGTTTAGAATATATGTATAATGTACTATCACACACACACGCACACACACACACACACACACACACACACACACACACACACACACACACACACACACACACACACACACACACACACACACACACACACACACACACACACACACACACACACACACACACACACACACACACACACACACACACACACACACACACACACACACACACACACACACAAGATGGCATATCAAGAAAGTGTTTACCATTTTCTTGCTTCAACTTACCAGAATTGCAATTTGGGATAAGTACTCTAGAAGTATTACTTTTTAATAGGTCTTTCATATTTCACGATTTATTGTCTTTTCAAAATAGGTATAACATAATTGGTTGTATTATTTTCAAACGATTGTATCGATGTATTTTGTTTGTTGAAATGTGGAATAATAAATCGGTTACTGCTTTTGCTTTATACCTAATCATTATTTTGGTTGGGTGTTTCTTGAGCTAGAAATGGTTATAAATAGAATGTCTGTTGACAAATTAAATAGTCTATCCCCATCTCGTGTATATGTGTCCTAACGATTTTCTCCTGACTAAAGTAGCAATTTTGAGATTCTCCCGAAATGTGATTTCAGTTGAAGATAATTTTTTTGTGGAAAATTGTTCCATAGATCACTTGCATGTGTAAAGGAAAGTACAGGTACGCCATATTACACGTGCTTCCCATTATCATCAGTATTGGTGACAATATTTTTCATCTGAAATGGGCATGAACAACCCTCCTTTAAATTAATATGTATATGTCGGTATATATCTGAGTGTAAATGGATTTTGCTTTTTGTATCTATTTCACTTTAAACATTTGTAATGGGTCCGGTAATCTAAGTCGGGCGGTCACGTTTGAGTCATTTGTGAGATGACCTTCTGTGTAAATTGAATTTCGTTTTGATAGAAACCCGCGAACCATCTGCTATTGTCACAAAATCATGAATAAATCTAATGCAATGCATAAGTCATGTAATCTACAAGCACATTTATAGAGCTTTGATACACGGTGCATCAAAATTTTACAAAAGGAGTGGAATATGTAATCAGAACAATCGAATTAAAAAGTGCGTTGTATTTTTTTTTCTAAAGTTGCGCCTACCATCCATTAAGGATCTGACATGCACATGTAGCTCAGACTGACCGAATTTCAACAGTGCTGTAGTAACACAACCCTTACCATGGCGATTGGCGAATTTTACTGACATTTTAATGTTGAAACAGCGACGCCGTAAATAGCGACAGACCCGAAATCCTAGATTGACATCACGCCAAAATACACTCCAGAGGCGCGGGGCATTACGGACAATACTAACGGTAAACTGGTGATTATTAGGCGAATAAATTTGTCAGTGCTCGTATCTGAAACATTAAGCACATAACTCTTCATTCTCCCTGTGCATTAAAATCAATTTCGGCCTTGTCATGAGAGGGAAGGAGTGCCTACCTATCGGTGTACGCTCCATTAATTAGCGAGGGGAACTCTATATAGCGTGCGTGTAGACGAAAGCATTTAACGTTCCTGCAGGGAAACAAAACCGAGTTTTGTGTATACACTTGTTTTAAATCCACACTCGGTTTAATGTCGTGCTGACAATTATAAAAAAAATAAACTGTGGATTCATGTTTTCTTTTTAGAATTTAACTTCAGATCGGTCACAGAAATTAAGGGGTAAATAATACATACTGTTATATCGACTTGCATATAATCTTTAGCTTTGTGATTGTTTATGTGAATTCATAAAATTCGGTGAAAATGTTGCCGCCATTAACGTGTGTTTCCACCACAAACATTCAATGCCGTCACCTAGTCGTACGTCCTCCGTTATTCCTTTATTATTGATATAAATATGTCATAACGTATTATTTCTGGAAAATAATTCACATTCATGGGTAGGGTATGTTTTCTCTTTTTATTTTCATTTCTTCTGGGAAACCCTGAAGGGTACTCACTTTAACATTCTGATTAAAATTGCACCTGTATGGAAATACATGCGCACAGTTGTGATCGTGATGTATGCCTACAAGCGTATCAATATTTTCTTTGAATTGTTTATAAATACACTTCCGCCTATACAGACTCCTGTAAGTTCCCGAAAAGTTGTCTTTACTGCATTATCTCAAATTACATATTATTTTGTTTCCTGATGCCACCCAAGCTTAATCAAATAAAACGTTTCCATACGAGCTTACAGTAAGCACTATTAAACCAAATAATTGTGTTTATTTTGTAAGGAGGGAATGCCACTGTCGTCGATTGCACGCGTTTTTTTTATTACGGATGCCATTCTTCATGATAAAATTTAAGATCTTTTTTCAATGGCACATAATATTCACACTTATGTGTACTTTCATGGTCACGATTAGCTTCAAAATGTTACTAAAATAATGAATATTAAACTTTTAACGTACAATTAAGTCCACACAGTACTTTTTTATTCTGTCACAGTGATGATTATCTAGAAACTTTACGCTTGACATTTAAATACAACTATTATGAAATTTGTCTCTTTAAATATTAGCCCAATGGACTATATTTTATATGTTATATTCATTGGTATCAAAAAACCACACTTTCAGCATTTACTGACCCACGAGAATAGCCTCCCAATGTTAACAGTGCATGACATTATGAACATAAAACTCAAAATGTAGTACGAGATTTTGACCCTGCAATTTGCCTGATCGGTCAAATCAAATTGGACAACAAAACGAAACTGTCTCTCAATTCAAAGTATCTGAACTACCCATGACCTGCTATAGTAATTGCAATTTCGCAAGGGTTTCAGGAGTTGTATCGGCTACACTTTGAACTCACTGATCACATCAATTTCAGCGAAACTTAATAACCATAGATAGTTCATGCATCTTTCATAGAGATGAATTAATCATAAATGAAGATAGTATAGACGAGATAAGTAAATTTCCCTTTAAAGTAATAAATTATTCTTTCAGGAATACCTCTACAATAATTATAATTCAATATTTCAGGTTACCTTACGTATATGATCGTGTTTTCATACCTCGTCCACAATGCAGATCCAAATTATATTTTTAAAGTAACTACAATATTCTGGTGATCAAACCATTAATTGACAAGTATAGGTTTGATCTATGAGACAACTTTCATCAGTCTTTCGCAAACATGACAAAGTTTGGTATCGTCATGCTAAACATCCAAAAACAATATTAAACATACTGGAAATTGTTTTTATTGCATTGCGGTGATCTTTTAATTATCAAGAGAAGATATCACGATGGCAAACACGTCACACTACCCCGACATTTCTACTTTTCACTAATATCTGAAAAATAGAAGGCGTTTTAGTGCGTGTGGCTTTTATGGGTTATCTAAAAACTGCCTTTAAGAATATTGATTATAAAGATCCTCCTTGATGAAGAACTCCCTCCCTAAATATATGCCATAAAATTGCATTGCAAGTACTGGCCAATGTTTTATATTTGATAGGATCACCAAATATGAAATCCAACTATTCAAGACCACCATTCTGTTACTTTGAAACCTCGCTTTAAATTTCCAGACAAATGGACGACGCTCATAAACATACATGCAGGCCATAATCGTAGGGAAGACTTGATAACCTCGCTAGTAATTCATGTATGGCCTAGTTTGATATCACCTGCATGCCATGGGCAGATAAAACGGAACTAAGAAAAACATGGCAGCACACGCATGATATCAGACGAAACCCCTCCTTTGGGACCAGGACAAGATAAATGCGTCCGTCGCAAACCCGCATACACTCATCGACTAGCGGGTATTTTTAGGATGCCAGATTTGGTGACCAACGAACTGAAAGATTCAAGTTGCAAGTGCATGTATTTAGTGAGTTTCTTTCAACTTAAGAAATATATTTGTGTTAGTAAATCAAAAATGACAACCAAAATGCACAGGTAATTTATTTGCCAATGGGCCAAACTGCTTTGTATATTTTTTCATATGTGTTTCAACAACCGTGACGTTTTAAATTCATTAACTATTATTTTCTAGGCGTAGATGTCAACAAAAAGGGTAGGGGTGACATGTAACTCCTCTAACAGGTTTTTAAATGGGTGGATATTGCATACATTCATCCCGCGTTTTATTCTATCTAGAACCCGTATAAAACTGACAGGCACACCTGTGATTGGGTAATACACAATGAATGAACGATGGAAATCAGTCCAAAATGACCCTGATTACTTCACAGAACTGCCACACTCCAAAATTCCCGGGGGCCTTCAATACGCTGTTCAACATTGTGGCAGCCCCAATTAAAAATGTCAAACTTTGATATCTGACCTACGTTATATTGTTTGAATCGACAAATAAATACCCCAGTACACAAAGCTTTAGCTGCTGTCACTAACAAATATGTACAGATAAAATATCGGCACATGAATTAATGTCCTGGAGACAGAATATGGAATGGTCACTCACTGATTTTCACGTTTTTGAAGCAGTAAATGATCATTTTTTACTGTATTTTTTTCAGGGCTTCATGTTTAGACCTCATATATCAGACAGCATGAAGTATCATGTAGCTTGGATTTTAGACACTGGAAACATTGTTAATAGATGCCTTTAACTGGGTTACCGATGCACAGTAACAGGGCCTCACGCAAGTATTAGTAATTTTATCTGTCATTGTCACCCCCCCTCACACACACACACACACACACACACACACACACACACACACACACACACACACACACACACACACACACACACACACACACACACACACACACACACACACACACACACACACACACACACACACACACACACACACACACACACACACACACACACACACACTTTTGGGAATGAGTTGATGCCCATGATTTATCTTTACATTTTTCCGATGATTAAAATATCAACTTCGTTACTAATCTCTCATATGATAGCATTTCATGGGTTAATGTCACAAAAATACTGTGACATATGCTCGGAGACATATGATTTGGTTTTCCTATTATTAGCTCCCTTCAGGGGCTCTCCCAATAAACATAATATTCGGTCTTAATAAGTACAAACTTGTAAATAATTGTAATCATTTGTGTATACTGTAAGCCACCATGCGTAATGAGCAATTTCATGAATTAAGATGGCTCAGATAAAAATCTACGTGGGACACGCGGGTGAAATACTTCAGGCGTGCCCCGATTTCGTACGCGGTCTGCAATTTCGTTTGACCGGAACCGATCAGCTAGCCCTCCATGCCTATATGTCATAACACTCACACTCTGGCGGTCTATCACAATCACGTATGCGACAATGAACGTTTGAAATGTATTGGCGACAATATATTGGCATCTGCCTCCATAATTTAATTAAACCGTTACATTCGAAACAAATAAACCCGTTTTATTTTCACTCCCGAATCGAATTCATTCAGCTCAGTAACGGCTGACCGTTCATCGGTAGTTGAAATGCCATTATAAAATGTTATCACATCTTCGTATCAACTACAAAACGTGGGTTACATCTGCAAATTTCATCGGATGTGGTGTGGTACACCAGTAGCTCCGTGTGTACACTGTAGAGTTCATGGAGAAGGGTGTGCTGTCAATCAATACCGTCGCGTGGAGAGGTAACGGGCACAGAAACGGGGTACACTAATTATAAATATTGCTTTGTATCATAAGTTAACATCTTACGAAGACAGACTGACAAACGTTGGAGATGTTCTAGACCGAATTGCCCCTTCGTGTAAAACGAGCAAAAAATCTAACTTATATGTATTTGTAAATACAAACATGCCCAGTTGAACAATGTTTTGATACTGTTTTCGCAATTTCACTTGAGTTTAAAAGTAAATGACATGATTAGGGGTAGTCCTCAACTTAAGGTAAAACTATTCTAGAATCAAGTAAAACAATGCAAGGATTCTACTGTGAAAATTTTGTAGTCAAAAGTTGACTCATTTGAAAAAGAACTACAATCAGTATGCCATGTGACAGACAAATTTGTTGTGCAACATTCTATGGGATTAATTTCTCTCGGAGCTCCAGAGAAATTCAGAACTGGTATGTTCATGCTTGATTTTCCTTAAGTAAATTCATTCCAGACAAATCCTTCCAGCCAGGAGATCCACTCCAGCTGGAGACTGGTATATCTTTCAACCAGTCTGGTTTTAGAGGCATTTTTTTTATTTCTTCCAATCGTATTATTGGCCTTTAAGGCATCAGTCACATTTGACTGCGGACACCGTACGATAACTGTAGCTACGAGTATCGCACGGTATTTGGGGCATCGCAGATGGGCTACGGTCTACGTCGTTTGTGTTCACATTATATACGAGCATCGTGCGATTTCTTGTACGAACGCTTGATTTCGAGCAGGTGCATGAGACTGTACAGATATCGTACATCTATCGTACAGAAATCGTGCGATATCATTGCAGTTGCCCTGCAATCTCCTCAGCCTCTTCACAGATATCGCACAATCAATTTTAGGGTACCCTGCGATAGCTGTACGAGGATCGTACGATGACCCTATGAGGCTACAACCTTCGTATATTTTTTTTAGCATAGCCTTGGTCACATATTGGCTTACCGACATAATTTACGGAATCCCTGTAATACCATACGTTTCTTTCCATATCGTAACGATTTCACGGGCTCCCCACGGGAATCGTAGCTTCTACGATTTTGTTGAGCGTGAAGGTTTGACAAATTTTTTAAATCGTAAGCCCGCAGCCGGTAAATTTATCATAGGTGGCATCGTACTATCGACGCAGGACATCGCACCGAGGCTTTGCGCTGATCGTACAGTCATTGTACGATATCGGCTATTGTAGTGGGTACTCGAACACGAAAAATGACACAATGGCGTGACATTCTATGTGAACCCCCTGCAGGATATCGTACGATTTCCTTACGATATCGTATGATCTCTGTACGAAATCGAACGACCTGTGAAGAGACCAAGGAGACTACAGGGCTATCGCGCGATCTCTGTACGATAACTGTACGATCTTCGTACAGCCTCAGCACCGGCCCGATCTCGTGCGGCCTGTACAAGAAATTGCACGATGCTCGTACATACGTCGTAGCCCGTCGCCATCTGCGATGCCCCAAAAATCGTACGATAAATCGTGGATAAAGTTATCGTACCGTGTACGCAGTCAACTGTGACCCAATGCTGTTTCCGATATCGTACGATGAGTTTACAATCACCGCACAGCCTTGGTGCGATGTCCCTGCGTCGATGGTACAATATCATCAACGATAAGTCTACGGGCTACGGGCTTACGATTTTTAAAAATTTGTCAAATTTCACACTAAACAAAGATCGTAGAGGCTGCGATTCCCGTGAGGGGCCCGTGAAATCGTGCGAAATCGTGCAGTTACCGTAGGGAGATAGTACGAAATGGAAGATACGATGAGTTTGCGGGCTCCGTAAGGTCATCTTAGGCCAAATGTGACCTAGGTGTAAGATATTGCAATATGTTCATAACGTTTTCCATATCACACCCACGTTTTCTTGATTCCCAGAATACCTCATAACACGTTACTATCTTTCCAAACAATTATAAATGTGGTAAATGTCAGGCGCCAGTATCAAAAAGATACGGGTTTATTATTGTTATATTTCTGCTCATATTATCTGTATTAAATCTGACTAAGCTGTATGTAGTTAATATAAATAAGAGATATTGTTACAATCATGGTGAATTATATTGCAAAATAAATCTCGATATTAGACGTTATCAGGATAGGCTGCCAGGGTAAGACATGTACCAATCGAATAATTTACGGGTAGGCCTACTATCGTTTACCCCCAAATCAAATCACTTCATCCAATGTGCTATTGACAACTGGAGAACTATGATGCAACAAAGAACAAGAAAAACATATGGGGGCACAGAGCTTGGTAATATGATGCTACAAAACACCGAGATTCAATTCCAGCCTTTGGTAGTTGAACGTGATTGTTTATGCCAAAAGTATGTCAAAATACCTTTCAAACAAGGAAATGTTGGATAAAATAACTTACGGGTATATATTGTATCCCAACTCGACTGATTTCCTGCTTGTATGGAGGGAGTGGGGCATTGGTAGAACTATATGACGTATAGAGCAAATATTTTTAGTGGGATCTTTCACCCACATGTTGTTAAAGGTAAATGACATGATTGGGGTGGTCCTCAACTTGGGGTGAAATTACTCTAGAATCAAGTAAACTGTGCAAGGATTCTACTGTGAAAATTTTGTAGTCAAAAGTTGACTCATTCTAAAGTAACTTCCATAAGTATGCCCAAATCTATTGTGTAGCTCTCTATGGCATAAAATTCTATCGTGCCCCGAAAAAAACCAAAATGCTAGTATGTTCATACTTGATTTGGCTTAAGTAAACAAATGCAAGATAAATCCTTCCAGCCAGGAGATACACTCCGGCTGGTATATTCATTGTACATCTTTCAACCAGTTTGGTTAGAGAGGCATTTTTTAGTTCCCCCAATCATGTCACTGCCCTTTAATGTTTTACAAATATACTTGTAGTTTATGAAAATAAGGTGCTGAAATAATATTCTAAATGTAAGCATTGCTCAATAATAAATTACATGATGTTTTGGGCTTACATAACTTTACGACATAGTAAAATAAATCAGAGAACACATCTCGTAAGAACGTTGCTTGGTAATATCTTTAATAAAGGTGCAATACAAAGCAGTGTTGCTGCCGTCGGACGGCACATTGAAATATCTGCTTTGATTTTTTTTTCTTTTATTTTACGAGTTTAATGTTTTGACATACGTGCCGAAATGTTTACACCCAACTGCTGTCATTATAAATGTTTTACAGATGGTCTTCAGCAGAAGAAAATGAGAGGAAATTAGTCGTCAACGATGCAATGTTAAAGTCAGATAGCTACATTTTATATTTGTCGATAATGGTCTTGAAATTGATTGATTGATTGATTGATTGATTGATTGATTGATTGATTGATTGATTGATTGATTGATTGATTGATTGATTGATTGATTGATTTTATTGATTGAGTGATTCATTGATTGATTGATTTGACATTTCCACAAATTATTCGTACAGTGCACAAAATCATAAGCACAAAATATACAACTGTTATAAAATAACTAGACTACAGAGTAATAGCAGTTACATAATTCAAATATTGAGACACAATTGATCGTAAGTTAAGACCATAGATTATCGTTTAAGTACTTAAAATCATTTCTGCAACAATTGATCTTTATGGAGCTAAATTTATTTGATTGAACCATACATTGGGTATAACACAATAATAAATGATAATTAGGAGCTAATTCAATACCAGCCAAAAGTAAGACTTGTATACATTATAATTTTTTACAGATTCATATTCTGTGTCACAGTATATCTTTACCCATGCTATTTCGGAAATATTCCACCAAGGAAGAAAATAATTATTATTAATAAATTTCATACTCACCACTTCCATTCTCCCGTCTTCGTTCTCGTGAACGTGATTGCAGCCTCGAGAAAAAGTAAGAACGAAAGATTTAGAAGTAACCAGTACGCCTGTTGGTTCTTTACCGTTACGACGCCAAACACACCAATTATAGCTGCGACGCAAAATACGCAGCGAACGAACAGCCCCTGGAATATCATGAAGAACCGGGAAACAGCCATGTTTCATTAAATAATTGTGTTCAAATGAAAGAAGTCAGGTCAAAGCGTATATTTTTATTTCCAAAGATTAGATGTCCAGTGTTTGACTGCAGGAATGGAGAGAAACGCATCTATCATGGATTCGAGATAAATCATTCGTGTTTCGTTTTGTTGTCCACCGGTATACACCACGTGAAGTTAACACGCATAATAACAATGAAAATAGTTGCATAATGAGGGGTTTCAAATCTTTACATCCACAACAAGTATTCCACTCATTCTTTTGAGTCAGTCAAATTTACATTAACATAATCGAAACTTAAATAAGAGGCAGCATTCTCGTATTCTCCCACATCAGGGAACGGCTTGTCGATTATGTTCCAGCACCAGCGCATAAAACCAATTCATCAAATCGTCGACAAAACACTCCCTACGGTAGAACACGAATACAGCTATTACGTTGGCGTTAGGAGCAATAAATAAACGTTCAAAATATTTTATAAACAACTCTTGAAAAATAATTGATGGGACACTGGCAGCTTTGGTCCGACATTACCTGTGACGTATCGTTACCGACGAAATGTGTTCTTTTATCATTAATGAGAAATCAAAATTTACAGTCGATTTTATGAACTTCAATGACGTCGGCTGTGATGAGATGCGGCGGAGGTATCGGCGACCAATTTACGGATCGGTGAGTCAGGGATCACGCCAGGTAACATAAATCAGCACACTGTGATAATCCGGAAAGGGGGTCTCGAAAATAGTTTAGAGATTACTCTCGTCATCGAAAAGATATTAGGATCAAATGGGTATCGTAGCTGTCTCACTGAGATGATAAGAAAAGTACTCGCTCTCAACTCAGTCAAACCCGGTAAGACTGCCTTAACGATCACAAGTCTGTGCCAAGTTCAAAAGACAGATAGCTCGTATACTTGCAACGTTCGCCACGTTCCAAGAAATAGTCGAAGTGCTCTTCAAGATGATTTGAGAACTTTAAAGATATGATTGGCCATAAATAATTTAACTACATGAAGAAAAATATTGATGGTTTTCGTCGTTCGCTTTGTTTGGTGTAATTCTTGGTATGCTTCAGCCAAGCCAGAGTTGTAAGTTTAGATCACAGGTACGGCCAGATTTCCCGCCCACATGCCAGCGCAGGCGACGCGGAAACTACACTACCGGTAGCGGCAAGCTATATGCTATACTATCAATTTTCACAATCGGGAGTTCATCCTTTGCGTCGGAGGTGGGATGCATACCAACTACCGCGATCGCGTTTTGTGAATGACTTTCACATAGACACCGGTATTAATGATCACCCGTAACTTCAGCCTTCGACCGACCAATGGTGGGATCGCATACATATCACGTGATCTAGAACTGTCATGTGGTCAATGTGCCTCGCCTATCAGTAGGCGGTGCAATGTGCTGTAGAGTCATGACAATTAAAAGCAAATTGCAATTCAAAGCACATACCGACATCATTCAATCTATCTGTCAACTTATTTATCTTTCTTTTACATCAATCAGTCATTCAATCAAATTATTTACTTATCTATCTTCTTTCTTTCTATCTATGTAAACTACCTCTATTCATCAAAAATTTAAAGAGGACAATCTTAAGTTAAACATTTTTACATAGAACAGTGAATAAAAGATAATAGAATTATATTAAAGAAGATAAACTAATATTTCACATTGCCAACTAGAATTTAGCTGTGGACATTCACGTTTGGATGAACACATTCATTAACTGCAAATACCCTATGCCAGTGGTTTCATCTCCATCACATGGGATAAGGGAAAACCGTAGAGTATGTTGACCTGTTGACCAAAATTCCACCTCTATTTTTTAATGTATTTTTCTTCTTATGTTTTTACTTGTCTGTCAACGGGAAGGGGAGGCCATCCTCACGCCTATGATCCATTGCACGTGGTACGGGCACGCTTGGTGGTGATTATAAGTATTCGACATGTACGTTACATAAATACTTAAAACCATTCCTGGTGTTCTCACCAATTTTATACAAAGGGGATGAGCCTTTGAAAGCAATAAGTTAACCATTTAAAATCCATAATGTACACCCCCTCAATGTAACACAGAATATTTTGGCCTGTGGAAGTGGAAAATATAACATAAGCCCGTTACGAGAAGTGGTGGCTGATTCCATTCAAGTGAGTAGATTTTTCTCGCAAACATACATTTGCGAAATGTTGAGAAAAAAGATTCCATGACATTTGCTCCAGCAACAATTGCTCCGACGATAATTTCATACACCAACCCTGACCTTAAACTTAACAATAACTTTAATTATCTGTTGATTTCCATTACCCACAAAAATTCGAAATCACTGCTTATGTATCCAATCTGACACGTTTATTTCTTGGCTTTACACTTTATCATCCGATTCCATTTACTAATCACTGGACCTATCACAAATATCACTTCATCAGATTGGACGAAGCTACGTAAGAAATTGTTTTCCTTGTCGACGCTTAAAATTGTTGTCATAATGTCCTCGTAAATTGACCCGAGTAGATTTTAGTTTGTAAATCCGCGCAAACATTATTGTTGGAACAAATGCACAACCAATTCAACAGCACTCGATTAGAAGAGAGTTTGCTCCTTTCCCATTTCGACGAACAAATACCAAATCCATGTTAAACAGTGCCTCAAAAATGACTTGCCACTACATTTCAAGTGGATTTTTTTTTCAGTATTATGATTTATGTTTAACAAATTCTTGACATTCAAGTGTATATGTTATCTTAATACAGAAAAATGCTCGCAGTACTGTATGAAGTTTAGAATTTCAACCGAATGAGAGCAATCAAAATTGTCAACTCCCACGCTAATAACGTTTAGAAATGAAAAAAGGGCGGCAAACAACGTCGTCTGAAGTATCGTCGGTGTTTGTGTTTCCTTTGGTTGCTTGTTTTCGTTCGAGACACGCAATAGTGTTGATAAAAGAATCATGTTTATAGTCAAACAAATTGTAATCTTCGTAACCTCTTTGGAAGATATTGGTTGAACACTTGCAAACAATGAAAAGTGAAGAGGTAATATCATGTTTTTGACAGACGAACTGTGGAAAAATTAAACCATTCATGCATGTACGTCGAGGCCAATCACGTCTCAACTGAAGTTGGAGAAACAAACTGTCAAATATTGAGTGGCCAGAGTTTTCAGCACAATGTGTGTTTGTTTTTATATGTGTGTGTCTGTAAATATGAAAATGTGTACGTGTATGTGTCTATGTGTCCATGTGTCTATGTGTCTGTGTGTGTGTATGGTGTACCGTATGTGTGTATGTGTTATGTGCATATATTTATGTGTGCATTCATGCACATATGTGTACAATTATGTGTGTGTGTGTGTGTGTGTGTGTGTGTGTGTGTGTGTGTGTGTGTGTGTGTGTGTGTGTGTGTGTGTGTGTGTGTGTGTGTGTGTGTGTGTGTGTGTGTGTGTGTGTGTGTGTGTGTGTGTGTGTGTGTGTGTGTGTGTGTGCGTGTGTGTAGTGGTGGAGGGGGGGGGGGGGGTATTTAATTTCATTGTAGAAGCGGACCATTATAGTATTGTCTTATGATGTGCAAGATCATTTTTCATTTTTGAGCCTTGAGTTCACGTCAAATGTAATTCGACTCACACATGGGGGATTCGGTAACTGCAAAGATTAAATCTTTAAGACTAACACTCTAGCGTAATCAGGCGACATTAACAAAAAGTTACACCGATTTTAATTGTCAGTGTTATTTCACTTATTTTAGTTTCACACTCTTGGGGTAATTTTAAAAGCCGTTAGCTTTGTCTTCAAAGTCCTGGGTGTAATTTAACACCCAAGGGTATAGAACTCTAACACTGACTGGTAGCATCTTAACGATTTATTGTTTACAGTGTTTGGTCATCGTGATTACTAGTTGTTTCCTAATTTTCTTGATCCCATGCGCTTAACGGGTACTATCAAGTTCCAAGAAACAACCGTATGTTATGTAGAAAATCCTGGTAGTCGCATTAATGACGTTTATCACGCACACACACACACACACACACACACACACACACACACACACACACACACACACACACACACACACACACACACACACACACACACACACACACACACACACACACACACACACACACACACACACACACACACACACACACACACACACACACACACACACACACACACACACACACACACGCACACACACACACACACTGTGTTATCTTAAGCACTTGATTCAACTTAAGTTCACTTCATTTTAATTCGATGCATAAAATTCAATTCAATTCTATCTAATTCAACTCGCCATCAGTTCAAGTAAATGTTAATGTCCATTATTCAAAAGGAGCAACATTAAAACTTATATATTATATTATATTAAGTATATTATATTCATATGTATTTCTTTTATGCATTTATACCTGTATACAGCTTTAATTATCTGCAAATAGAATTAATTTAAGGAGTCAGAAGCATTACATATGTCATGAACATACAAAATGTATGTCTCAGAAAAGTTTCCATCAGCTACGGGAGAATTTTAACATTGAATTTCAAAATATAGTAAATTGGCTTAATTTAAACAAATTAGTTTGGACTCTTAACAAACCTCAATATATATTATTCACAAATGAAGTTATTGATAATAATGGTGTTCTTGTCAGAGTCAATGCTACTCAGATTCTACGTGTACAACACGTTAACTTTTTTAACTTGTAAATTGATGGTAAAATAACATGGAATGAACACATTGGTGTCATCTGCAATAGATAGTCAAGAAACGTTGGTACCCTTAACGAAATCAAGGCACTTCCTAGAGATTGTTGGTAATGTTGTATAATACTCTTATCTCACATCATTTTATAATTGTATCGTGGCACGGGCATATACACGTGATCAAAACTTAACAAGGCTATTACGGTTACAGAGAAGAGCAATAAGGATAATTTCCCATGTTGATATCAATGCACATTCCATTCCATTATTTTGTCACCTCAAAAGTTTCAACATATATGACTTATTTGAATTCCAAGTAGCTTAATTTATGTACCAATATTATCATGATTTAAAGTTCCCCGGAAAGTTCCTTATTTGAACAGTTTAACCTAAATCATACAATACACAAATATCAGAAAAATAGTGCTTCAAATTTTCATTTTCAGCACATTAGAACAGCAATTTCGCAATTCTGTGTTCTTTAAAGGGCCTATGATTTGGAACAGTATACCTAATCTCATCAAGCAGAGTCATATACCTTTATTTCTTTTAAACGGAGATACAAACAGCATTTATTTGAAAACTATAAAGTACATTAATAACCTTTAGGTCAGAAATAAAGGAGTGTCATGTTGTGAATGTATCTGTGTGGGGGTGGGGTGAGTGGGTGGGGAGCAGTTGTTTATCATTTGTGTGTGTGTGTGTGTGTGTGTGTGTGTGTGTGTGTGTGTGTGTGTGTGTGTGTGTGTGTGTGTGTGTGTGTGTGTGTGTGTGTGTGTTTGTGTTTGTGTGTTTGTGTGCGAACGCGTTCTGTGTAATAGTAACACTTTTTGAGTTATTGTAGTAAAAAAAGTCTATTGATTTAGTAAGTGTAAGGATACATGTACTGTATAATTTCTTGATATTTCCTTGGGAGCGTCTTTAAAAGAAGGCAATCCACCTTTCTGATGTACCCCTTCACTTTCATTATATTTAATTATTCATTGTTCGTCTTTCCTCTTGACGATTCATTTGTCTTTGTTTTACTTGCATATACTACATTCTTTCATCTTTACATATAACTTATCATTTTATTGTGGATTTTTTTTTAATGAAAGCGACAAATAAATGAACTTATGAACTTATATAAACATTACTTTCTAGATGAAAAAAAGTACGAGCAATTTAAAACCAGCCCTCGTGCTAAGGCCCCTTGATTGTTGTTAATTCACTGTTTTGTTGCCTAGTTGTTACTAAGACGAAATGGTCATACTGATACCCATAATCTACTCTAACCTACTCAACTAAATCCGGCAATAAACTACAACTTCATTGTTGACTTCAACTTCAGATAAATGGGTAGTACTTATTCAGACCACATTTGTGACATTTCTGGGTTGTTTTTCAATTTCTGCTGTTTGTGAACTTTTCAATCCAGGATGAGTTCTGTGAAATTATTAATCGTTGCCCAGCAATTGTGCGTGGTACTGATTTTGTCAGTTTGTAAAAGGAATATAAATGATTCCGTTGTCACGCTTCGGGTGTCTCTTATGATTGCAAAGAAGCAGTGCAAACAAAAACTAGATTCATTTTGTCCCTACCAGCCACATTTTGACCTGCCTATACATACGACATAAAATGAGAATATGTGTCAGTTTAGCAATAAAGATGTTTAGATTATTACAAAACAAAAATATATACAGATATTTGGCGACATAACTAATTACTATGTTATAAAAACTATATAACCTCAAATGTTAGAGCTCATGTGAGTCACGTGCTGACTGGGCGTGTCCCTTAAATTGCCATTTAACGGAGCAGCAAGAGGCTACCAGGCCTCACTCAGGTGGAGCTGGGAGTTATGATGGGTGGTGATTGGCTTTGTAATTATTCTTTTTTTGGGGGGGGGGGGCAACGATGCATGGTTCTTTTCATATTTCTTTTATTCTGTTAATAATTGTAATGAGCATGAAAATTTGCGCTATATTGTTATCATAATCAATTAGTAATTAGAAATGTTTGACCTAGTTGCGGCATTTCCTTTTTCTTTTTTCTTAATGTCATATTTTCTTTTTATTCTAAGCGTGTAGAGACCTTGTCAAGGATGTTATGCGCCATATAAGAACGGTGATATAATAATAATAATAATAATAATAATAATAAGTAAGGTAATGAAAATGGAGGAGATGAGAGTGAGGAGTAATAATAATAAATAAATAATAAGTGGAGGATGCTAGTAATTAATAATAAGTTATGGAGGAGAGAGTTATTATTATTATTATTATTATTATTATTATTATATTTATTATATTATTATTATTATTATTATTATTCTTATTATTGATATCATAAGGTTACATTTTTATAGGCCTATGTGGATAAAGTGATATCGTAAAGAAGAAATACGTAAATAAGGATGAAGGGTAAAGAGGATAGATTAAATAATAAATAATAGTAAATCACAGTTTAAGAGGTAAAGTCACGAAAAGTAGGCATTACGTGAGTTGATATTGTTACTAATCTCAAAGTTGACGCCTACTTCTTCAATTTTACAACATATAGTGATAGTATATGTAAAGTTTGAATGTGTAGCCTGTTTCTTTTTTTCCTTTTAACTGTATTTGGTAAATGATATCTGTAAAATAACATCATCAGGGGAATCAAACTGTACAACTATGAATACAAGTAGCCAACTTATAGATCGGGGATGGGGTAGAGGACACAAGAAACACAGCAAATTGTTTGAAGTTCCACAGACACGATTCCCCGACTATTTAAGTTTCAAATTTGGTGATGTTGAGACTAATGTTTCAGACGATCAATCCAGCAATCCTGCCCCAAAAGTGGGTAATTTACAAGAGGAACTCGATGTCATGTTCTGACGAGAACATTCGTTATCAGTGTTGGCGGACCTCAATATTGGCTAATGTTTCAAATGTTAACGCGGATACGGTTCCACGCAGCGGGAATTTGAAAGGCCAGTAAAAGATCACGAAACTACCCAAAATGAAATTGGGTAAATAAAGTTAGAAACGTGCGTGACGTGAACTGATCACTTCATCTGATAATTTCACATTTGCTAAAGCTTTATTCTCGTTTGCGTCGATGGAAGATTTATTTTAAACGAGTGGGACTTTTCAATTGTGACTCAGTTCCGATATTTATAACATTCCATCTTCAGTCTGAATAGTTGGTGAGCTGATTTAATAATGCATGCGATAATAGATTAATTTTAAGCATCGATCATTGCGTAAGCATTAATAACATCATCCGTTGTAAGCCATATCTTTGACTAAATTTGAACTAAAGATTTTAATCATTTGTAAGAGAATGGCATATGACATTTTGTATAATGAAGTGTAAGTGTTTGGTCTTTAATCACGGGATGTATTGGGTAATTTCCAGCTGGAAAATTTTAATCAATTAGATCAATCTTCCAAGTTTGTTCTTGCACTTAACAGAGTCCGGAAGTGCACTACTTTGGCCCTTTGCGATAAAATGGAATCGGTGTGCCACCACTTTTTAAGTTTTAAATCTCACGACGTGATTACAACATCAAAGCAGCGTCACAAGACACAACATCTCCTTCATCAATACTAATATTAAGCCCCTCGGGACAGTTCAGCAAAACTACCTAGAGTCGGAATGTACATGTAATATTCTGAGTGTATAGTTGCGAAAGTATTTCCCAGAATTAAATTTGCCTTTAAATCACAGGACTGCCCTTATTTCGGCAAAAGGAAACAATTGACAAATAGCTGAAATTGTAGTTTTTGATGTTTTTTAATCATCTTAAGCGTATTGTACCTTCAGGCAAAATGTTGAAAATTAATAACAGTTCTGTTTATGGATATTTAAGACAAAATGGTGTGATATTAGATTGATGTCATTGTAAATGACGGACAGAAATTTCTGATTTCAAGAAGTAGCCCTAAATTTTTCGCTTGCTTCCTTTTGCCAAAGTAGGGCAGAGAATTGATTGCGAATCATCGTGAAAGTGTGCACCGCTGCTGATCAGCAGCGTGACCGAGAGTAAACTTCTGTTAATTATCACCAGATGCAGACTATTCATATTAAATGCTTGTCACAGGTCCAATCAAGCTTTATATCTAATCTCGTGAATGCCTTGTTCAGTGAATTAGAAATCACTAGCTTCTGCGTATTGTCAGAGATATGGCCAATGACATCGGTAAGATACGATGAGAATTTATGATACATGAATTAAGTGAGTTAAAACACTGAGACATGTTCTTCAAGATCAGATTAATAAAACGTGGATATTTTTCAGATATTTTTATGGTTATCATCAACCATCTGAATGTTTTCATTCTCTCTATCTTTCTTATTTTCTTTTTGGGAGGGGGGAGGGAGGAAAATAAGTTGGATATAAGAACTGCTATGAATTAAAGAGAAGAATTCTTTCCAGAGATAATGTAACACTTTCAAACGTTAAGTGATAGGTGAGAAACATGGTGGTCTATGCCCACAAAATCCACTCACATTAAACGAGATGTAACTGCACGGAAGTGCATCGGAATTTTAAACAAACATCTTGTATAAGATAAGTGGGATTTTATTAAGTAAAGCAACCGGCGTTTCCGGATTATTAAGTTAGTAATTTACATTTATAAATTTCCTTCAACTTTATCGGAATCGTGTATAGAGGTATGGGTAGGTCCACAGATTAGATGTAGTAAATCACTTCATCCATGGTTACCATACATAAGGTGTTTGTCTTCGGTTGGGGAAGGTGTATATAATTATGGCGTGAGTATGACCACGGTTAGATAGTAGTCAGTCACACACATACACATTTTATTTTCAGTTACCATATGTAATTCTGGTGTATGTATCCTCGTTAGATGCAAATTCTGATCGTGGAAATAAAAGGGGAAGGGTCCACGTTCGTCGGTCTTCATGTATGTGTGTGTGTGTGTGTGTGTGTGTGTGTGTGTGTGTGTGTGTGTGTGTGTGTGTGTGTGTGTGTGTGTGTGTGTGTGTGTGTGTGTGTGTGTGTGTGTGTGTGTGTGTGTGTGTGTGTGTGTGTGTGTGTGTGTGTGTGTGTGTGTGTGTGTGTGTGTGTGTGTGTGTTTAATGCCTCCAACCGTGGACGTTTTGGATTAATTTTACGTACAACTGCGGACGTACTTTCCAGGGGGACGGTCCACGTTTTTAGATCTTCTTGTAATTGAGGTGCTTATGCGGCATTACAACCAGTAAGCAAGGTCTGGTGGTAAATAGAAAACGTCCGCATTTGTCCGCATTTGAGGTTGTGTACTGTAATGTATACGTCCACAGTTGTCGGAAGTTTCGTCCTCATTTAATAGGTAAAAATTGCCATGTGAGTCCTCGGTATTACCGTGTGTGTCCTCAGTATTATCGTTACAAACACACACTCACACACTCACACACAGATACACTCACATTAAAAATTGTACGTCCTCGGTCGAAAGTGATTACACATATGTGTGTGTGTGTGTGTGTGTGTGTGTGTGTGTGTGTGTGTGTGTGTGTGTGTGTGTGTGTGTGTGTGTGTGTGTGTGTGTGTGTGTGTGTGTGTGTGTGTGTGTGTGTGTGTGTGTGTGTGTGTGTGTGTGTGTGTTGTGTTGTTAGTTTTCTATAAACACATGAACAAAGGCGACTTTTGAATGATTTTTTTTCATTGTTTGGTCTGATTATGCGAAAGATCGCAGTCATTCAAAAATCATAGCGCACAATGCCAGTAGAATGATTGTTGTTTCCTCATGGTAAAGCTGGAAATATTATTACTGCAAGTGTTTGGTGATAGATACATTAGTTGGCATACGATGAGCTTGACTCTTTTTTGTATAAACATTCCCTTCAAAATGTCACGAATGGTGTAACCTAATGTTCCCTTTTATCACTCGCATTAACAGAGCAATAGTTGTCCTATTTAGTTCACCCAGCACTTGATCTTCATCATATCGTTGAATTCTCAAGTGTACTGTGAACGTTGTGGCCTTGAAAACAGCTAGCCCACATCCGGTGTAATTTCATACATTAAAGGTCATTATTAAGCTCTTACTGGATCGCATTATCTGACAATGAAACCAATATCGCGCCAGACTCAAAATTGATTTTAAAACCATCGTAAGTGGTGTCATACAATATTCTGAAAATAAATGCACGTTATGTGGACTGACATAATCTCTATCACATTAAAATGGGATAGCCATCCTTGACATACTTATCCGTATCGTTATTTCATGTCTTCATTTTGATATGATTATATATTTTTATTTTTTATCTTTTTTAAAGTAATGTATTTAAAACCATGAAGGCTTATATTGCAAATACATTTTGAATTGTATTAACAATCAATAATGTCTAGACAGACAGTCACAACGAGCCCACGAGCACACACACACACACACACACACACACCACACACACACACAACACATCCACTCGACACCAAAACAAACACATACATAATACACACACACACTCACTCAACACACGACACGACACAACAACAGCCACACATACAACATACACACACAACACACACAACACATACAATAACATACACACACATACATATATACACACACACGCATCACGCACGCACACACACACAAACTAACACCACACACACAACACACAAACTATATTTACGATATGCATACATGTAAACATACCGTACAGCTATACAATTCAGGACCCATCACAAATGAACTGCTAAATACGGCATATTTTTCTTCACGTAAGAGTATCCTCGATGCATGGTTCTTTGACCTTCAGAGAAACTCTGATTGAAGTGAGTCATGTGATACGTTCATATTTATATCTTCATGATCTTCACAAAAAGTCGGTTTGGCAGTTTATTTATTATGTTACAAGTAATCGATGTTTATATTTTGCCTACTAGGTTTTTCTTGTTTATAATATGATGGAAATAATAAACAATTATACACCATATACGTGATATTGTATCATACTAAAATGTTTTCAAAATAAACTTTCCTTTTCCCGATATGCAATAAATTCACAGATCATGCAGAGTGGAAGTACACTTCTGATATAGCAGTTAGAAACTAGATACAAATTAGTGATTTACACGGTCTGGAGAGGAGAAGGTATCAGATCATTGCGATTGGGTTCACGACGAAACACGAAAGGGGCAAAAAAGGACACACTATTACACGCATATTCGTGTATTTATATAGCCCACGCAGTGTGCAAACTTCAAACTTCATGTACATGACTTGTATGGATAAAACATTTTGCATTATTGTCGTTACTTCTTTTATCTAAAGTGGGTTTGTTTTCTCTGTGTATTTCCTTTGTATTTTTTTGTTTTCAATTTATTATATTGTTTATATTTAACTGAAATCCTCCAGAAAAACCCCCAAACAGTATCACATTGTTACAGCGCAGAGTTTAGGGCAAATCCGACTTTTTTTATTAGTGCATTAGTCCGTTGAAACAGAGAAATAGGCCTACATGTAGACAGACAGACAGACAGACACACAGATAAAAAAGACAAAATAAATTTCATATTTTTCCTCCTATCATCAGAGTTTATGAGGTGTAATATGAAGGTTTTGTATGTTATAAGGGAGTAAAAGGGAAGGTGTTGGTTATAGTAGACGTGGAATAGTGCTATAGGACGCAGCTCTCTCACGGCCAGTCATGATCAAAATATGAACAGTAAATGTGCAAATGCTGATTACGATTAAACAACAATTAGTGCGATACATCGAACACGAGTTGGAAAATGTATACATCGAGCAATACCTGAATTGACTGTATAAACCCGTTGGAGAATTTCATCAGCATACTCTGAATACTATACAAGGTGGCCCAGGAAAGAATGCTACGAGCTTCATGATCGCTTAATTTCTTCCATTATTCGGCCCAAAATGTCATTAATTTTTATTTCGTTGGTTAGAACATTCTTTTTCCAATAAATTTGATACCTCAGATCATCTGATTTTGAGTAAGGCGTGTTTGATTCTAAGGGCCATTTTTCTCGCAGCAATGCAATTTCAAAATTTGCAATTTTTTCAACACGGCGGGGCGGTCATCCGAAGCGCCGAGATATTCTGGCCGTTCTCAGCTTACCATACCGGACAAATGCGCGATTGACGAACTGGAGACATAGGCTCCGCATCGTCCTTCCTTATGAAAGCGGGATGGATTCCAGCCCTTTTGTCATTGCGGTTTTGTCCGGGCATTGCCTCCGAAAAATGGCCCTAGAATCAAAACGCCTTACTCAAAATCAATGATCTTGGTATCATTTTATTGGAAAAAGAATGTTCTTACCAACGAAATAAAAATTAATGACATTTTGCTGATAATGTCGAAGAAATTAGCGATCATACTCGTAGCATTCTTTCTGGGCCACCCTGTATAAACCAGTTGTAGAATTTTTGATTTCACTATAACACGCATTTTCCATTGCGCCCCAACACGAGTTAACTCGTACTTAGACTCCAACGGGTTAAGACTTGTATATATGAAATTAGTTTGAAAGCTGGGTACATTTATAGAGGGGTAGTTCATATTTTATATCTTGGTTATCCACCATATGTGTGAAGGAGGTATTGTGTACATTTTTAAAGCATTTCCTCTTCTATTATAAAAGCTTGGCAAAATAAAAGTTGGAATTATGGTTCCTCGGCGACAGTTTTATGTTAGCAACTTTGGGAACATAATTCAATATTTATTTAGTTATTGAAGTCATCGTTCATGACTGTCTGCCGATCCAAATATGAACATGTAAAATTCCTGCCTGTCTCTGCAAAATAAGAAGGGTTATGCAACATTTCCTTCGGATGCATGTATCGTTTGTTTCAAGAACAATATACATTAACATAATTGAAATGGAAGCATTTAAAGCCCTCTTTGGAATTTGGAATATGTTGTGCGGAAACAATTCGGTTTTCTGAACTCAATTTAACGAGATGAAGAAGCGATAGTTTTAGTAAATTTAAACAACCATTTACTTTTGGCTTACCTGAGTTGTGTCTGAAAATAAAACAGACGCTTATTTACTTTATAAACTAGATATATCATTCCATATCGTGTCACAGTTTGAAATATAGCAAGAATTACTGGTAAATCGCTGCAATATATTTCAGAGATCATCCTGTCCAAACCAATCTCAATGGATATTCCAAACTGGTCGTTACATTCTATAGAGTACCTTATCTTGTCATTTCTTTCTAGAATGAATCTACACTGTCCTCTGACCCCGTCAACAGACGAACATTCACTAAATGGCCTAGCTCCAAAACGTACGACTACATCTGACAGCAGCTTGATTGATGTTTTTCAATTCAAACTGCAGACATTTTCGTCATTGCTTAGAAAATAATGTTTGTTTGCTTGTGTGTTTGTGTTTTGTTGTCGTGTGTAGTGTGTGTGTGTGTGTGGTGGTGGTGGTGGTGGTGTGTGTGTGTGTGTGTGTGTGTGTGTGTGTGTGTGTGTGTGTGTGTGTGTGTGTGTGTGTGTGTGTGTGTGTGTGTGTGTGTGTGTGTGTGTGTGTGTGTGTGTGTGTGTGTGTGTGTGTGTGTGTGTTTTGGCCTGGTTCACTATAATTCGTATAGTGAACCAGGCCAAAACACACCTTTTAGTTCCTGTTTCTTTTTTTTTCGATCTTTAAACTGTCTTATTGCTAAAACCAGAAATACATCATGTTTATGAACGACGGAGAATGTGTTTGTTTGTTTGTATGTTTATGTTGCGGAATAAGTGTTTGTATTGGTCTGTTGTATGTGTACGTTATTTATGGTAATGAATTTGTTAACTTTTGTGAGTAGATATTTGAGTTCTCTATGCATAACGGAGCAAGTTCACGTTGAGCAAAATTATAAAACGCAAAACTGTCTACGTAAGATATTGAAGAAGTGCGTAATAGGGAAATAATACACATAATTCCTGGTCACAACGAATAATTGATTAAAAAGTGCCATTTAAGTAAAGTGTCTTACCTCATCTTCATTTAGGTTTGAGTAACTGTCAACGCATTTAATCCGTTGGAGACAATTTGATGTCAATTTTCACGCATACTCCATAGAGTCCGGCCCGAGATACCTCGTATTTAGTCCTCAAAGGGTTAACAACTTAAATGAATTTCGGTTATTTTAGCTGACGTGGTAATCGGTAAATTTGCCGGGCAAGTAGTGGTTGGTTTAAATTCACAATTCGGCAAGTTAAACTTTTACCAAATGTACTGCAGGGTAAAACAAAAACTCAAAAGGGGGATTTTCCCAAATTTCAGTGGGCATTACATTACACAGTGTTGGTTAAAACTGGTCAATATTTTGCCCCACCTCTTTACAAGTGAAATCAAAGCTCATGATAAGTCCACGGTGGTGTAACTATCTAATCACATAATTTCGGGCGAGCGTCTGGGTACCCCGCCCTTAATGGGTTGATCCACCATACGGTCAATTTGTATCGTAGATTTTGTTAATAAACACTACACAAAACAGTAAGTTCCCCCATTATTCAAATACCGTAACTTTTTAACGAAATAATTTTAGCCAAAATATTTTTGATAGGACGTGTTTCTGGATCATTGATCTAACTTCGTGTGGTGACAAATGTTGATCGATCCGTCAAGTCATGCATGAACGTGAGCACATATTAAGGTAAAAAGTAACTTTTTCAGAAAGTCACAAGGGTCATTTGGCGGGATTTCTGATGCAGGGATTTTGACAACTTCTGTTTCTGTGGAATGATTAAGCGTTTTTATGTTAGTCATCTGTCGCTTTGACCCCTTACACCTTCCCCTGACAGTTTTTGCATATTTATACGCCAACCGGTGAGCTCAATTTTAAAAATGTCCGTCCTTCCTGATTTCTGAAATTGAAAATCCATTAAGTTTATTGAAAAAAAATTGAAATCCGATATTTTTCTCAACATGTACCTTTACATGTTGTACGACATGAGAGGTTGTAACCATGTCGATGGTTGGATGTGAACACACTTTATAAATTAAAGCAAAAAATGCCATTTATTCACCACTATTTTGGCATAAGAGACGACACCTGTGACTTTTGAAAAGTGACATTTTTGCATTTAATGCATGCTCACTCATGCATGACTTGACGGATCGGTCGCATTTTCACACAGAATTTAGTCAATGAGTGTAAAAACACCCTGCTAAATTGTTCTGCTCATATTTGCTACGTTCAAAAGTTATGGTACTTAGAATAAGGGGGAACTTACTTTTTGTGTAGTGTTTAGATAGTGATATGAAAAATTGTATGTAGGTATGTGTTAAGTGTACTTATTATTCCTAATTTGATTTGTATTGTATTCATGAGTGTGTATATTTTTTCTTGATCACAGTGTGAGCAGGGCCACTTGACAGATCAGTTATCAAACTGAAAGGGTTTCCCTGCGAAAAATAAATGGATTATATGATTAAGGTGGACGGCCGTTCGAGAGTATCTGAGTCTTCAGGGTTGGATTGCTAGACGAAAGATTATGTCATAGATAGATACCAACTTATCTTGTTGTGTCGGTGGAACGCGACAAGAGCTTAGAGGAGAAAATTCATCTCATCTCAAGCATTCAAACACACACACACACACACACACACACACACACACACACACACACACACACACACACACACACACACACACACACACACACACACACACACACACACACACACACACACACACACACACACACACACACACACACACACACACACACACACACACACACACACACACACACACACACACACACACACACACACACACACACACACACACACACACACACACACACACACACACACACACACACACACACACAACACACACACACCCCCCCCACCCACACACACACATTTATTCTATTTTCACCTATTATTTTTTTATTTATTATATTAAAATAATTTATAACGACTTTCTGAACTGTAGGTCCCTCTCAATACTACGGACATAAGTTGCTCGTGTTAAGACCCGTGAGATGCCTACTTTATCATATCCCTGCCTAATGTGATCACAGATGTAACCCATAGCAATGATCTCGGCTTGAATCTTCAAAATGCTGGATATTCCTTCTGTCTTCATTTCTATACATATAACTACATATAATTCTGGAATTATCAAAAAATACATAAGCGCGTGATCTCAGAAATTTGGAATATTACACTGTGAAGATATATTGCTATATACAACCAGTAGACCTAACCATATATGTACATATAACCGGAATAATATAACGGATCTCAAACTCAAATATAATAAGTCTAATTATACTTCGTTTGCAAGCATTTTGCCGGTTTTGTAATTAGCCTTGATAGGCCCATAGGTAGAAGAATACCACACATACCGAAAGGCATAGGTATTTCTGCTCTGAAGCGGTGGGCGTAATCTAATTTACAAACATCGTCCCACTCTTGTCACGTACAGGTATATCAACTTTATTCACTATAGGTGAGAAATATTTGTATCCGTTTTAATTCATATGACAGGCTCAACTTTTTGATTTGTATAACCCGCCCTTCACCTGCAAACTGGCCTCCTTAGTTAGTAGTGGTCCAGATAATCTTCACTGTAAAAATATTGCAAACTCTTTATATTTTTCTGTCACAAATAAACATTTGAACACGTTTATCTGGAAATCATAAACACGTTTAGCTAGAAATTATATGTATTACCCATATGATATAAAAGAAATCGTGTATATTTTTGGAACACTTCGTAAATACTTGAACACGTTTGAACACATTCAATATGAAATCATAAACACGTTATGGTGTTTAGATGTTGAAAATCATAAACGCGTCAATAACATTTTTGCGAAGATCTAAACACTTAAGTGTTAGGTGTTCATAAAAATGCTGTTTGATGCGTTTATCATTTTCAACACCTAAACATATTTATAAAACGTGTTCAAGTGTTTGTAAAGGGGTCCAGAAATAAACACAAACTTTTGATATCACATATGTGATACATAGAATTTATAAATTACAGTGTTTGTGATTTCCAGATAAACGTGTTCAAGTGTTTAGGAAGTGCTCCAGAAATGAACACGAACTTTTGATATCATATAGATGATACACATACATAATTTATAACTTAATGTGTTTATAATTTCCAGATAAACGTGTTCAAGTGTTTAATAAAGGGTTACAGAAAAGTGTTTACAAGAGTGTTTGATATGAATTCCACCCACTTTATGTCCTTTCCTTGACTTACTTACAGGCCTTGTCGGTTTCGTAGGGAACGGGCAACTTTTTTGTCCGAATTTGTCATCCTTGTCCGAAGTTTCACCTCTTTTGTCGTCGGCGTATCCCAGGTCACGCAGCTCGACTATCGAATTTAATGTCACCTTGCATGTCAATTGATTGTTTTTTGCAGTTTTAAATCTATGGTATAATGTAATGTATGTATTTCAATGTTAAAGTATACCTTAAAGGCCTATTTTACCACCAGTTCCAGTTTGTTGAATTGTCACAATGTTTTTGTAATCATTTTGAATGGAAAAAATGAATGTATTACGACTGACTGCATTGACTGACGAAATGAATGAATGAATGGATCGATGAATCGATGGATGGATGGATGGATGGATGGATGAATGAATGAATGTGTGGTATGATTTTTTTTCCGAATAAGATCTTGAAATTTTGTTTAAGAAACAATTACTAATTACACAAACAAATTACTAACTTTAATAAGATTTTACCCGAGTTTTCTGTTACCTTCTACCCACGTTTTGGAAGATTGTAATACACTGTACCCCTGCCTCCTCGCCTCAAACGCAACTGATTTCTGTTTGCATTGTCAATCATCATCAAATAAACTTTAGCTTGAATTCGATAGCTTCTGGTAGCAATTCTTCTATGTTCATTTAGCGACTGTCTACACGTTCGTTTATTTACACACGATAGTTATTTTGCTGACCTTTAATTTCATTACGTCCATAAAACATTCATCATCTTGCCCATGTTTCTTTTCTTGCCAACGCGATGTTATCAGCGGACATGTTTTAAAGGTACGGTATCCCTTTTACTGACTTCCAGAAACACAACAAAACACCACTTTAGCCCTTAGGTTACTTGTGAAATTTGAAGATCAATTAATATCTGGAATTTGAATAATACCTCGAGCCTCGTGTGTGGCCTGTGTGTCGGGCTGAGTTCAGCAGTATTATATCAGTATCAAAGCCACTGACTAACATTTACCACAGTTAAAAAAAGCGAGCTACATAAATCCTCCATGCTCCAAGTGTCTTGCATAAGATCTAGTAATGAAGCCCTGACAAAAAATTTTTGTATGTTCAGGGCTTCATTACGTAGATCTTAATGCAAGACACTTTGGCACATGGAGGATTATGCTAGCTCGCTTTTTTTACACTGTGGTATGTTAGTCATGTGGCTTTAGATACTTCGATATAATCTTGACTGAACTCGCAGCCGACACACAGGCCACACACGGGCTGCGGTTATTATTTCAAATTCCAGATATTAATTGACTTCAAATTTCCCAGGGTATCCTGGGCTAAAGTGTGTGTTTTGTTGTGTTTCGTGGGAAAGTCAGTAAAGAGGTAGATACCGTACCTTTAACTGTCGATGATAAATCGCGTTGGCAAGAAAGACTGGGCAAG
>JZLH01S0462579.1:13702-29452 GCA_001188425.1 Eucidaris tribuloides | reverse complement strand
TTGTATTTCAACATGATGATTTAGTGCTTTCAAAAAGTGAAAATCTGCAAGCATTAAAATTGACCAGATTCACCTGCCCATTTCCTCCCATAGACTTACTGTGTGTACACCTAGGCTATTTAAACTCGCCCCGAGTTTTAATTGTTTATTCATGCATAACTTGCCATTGGCAGCATAACTTCCAAACTTTTGTATTCTATGGTGTTTATTTGTCCATTTGAACACTACTATGTACCTCAGATATCAAAATTTGATTTTTTTTTTAATTGAAGCTCCACAATATTAGCCTATCACTTTAATGTGATTCTCTTATATGAATACTGAACTGTAGAAAGAACTAGTGTAAAAAGTGTCACGTAGCAAGAATGCATATGGTACATGTTTGTCATATCGTAATGAAGTTGAGTTTCCAGATGCGAGATGCTCTTAAATTGTGTATTTAAATGCTGTAAAGGGAGGTCCACTCAATTTTAGATGGTTTTAAAAGTTTATTAAAATGCACCTGTGGCTTTATTGGAAAACAAATGAGGGCTCAATATTCATCCTTAATATAACCTAACCTTTACCCCAACCCCCTCCCTAAAATCAAGGGATACTTGAGTTCTGTTCCCATCATTTGACCCCTCAAAACTCAGGAAAAATGAAAGCGTGAAATATGACGTAATTGGTATAGGAAAAGCTAGTGAGAACCATTGATTGGGAATTTCATTTGTTCATAATTTGAAATGATTTTATAAAATGCTTCAATTTTATCCCACTAGATAAATCAATCAAAGTAGCTTTCAATAAAACCATTTTACCGTGTGTGTGTGTGTGTGTGTGTGTGTGTGTGTGTGTGTGTGTGTGTGTGTGTGTGTGTGTGTGTGTGTGTGTGTGTGTGTGTGTGTGTGTGTGTGTGTGTGTGTGTGTGTGTGTGTGTGTGTGTGTGTGTGTGTGTGTGTGTGTGTGTGTGTGTGTGTGTGTGTGTGTGTGTGTGTGTGTGTGTGTGTGTGTGTGTGTGTGTGTGTGTGTGTGTGTGTGTGTGTGTGTGTGTGTGTGTGTGTGTGTGTTGTATACTGTGTTGGAGTCATGTATATGAACGGGCGAGGGCTAATTAAGATAGGAAAGTATTTGTAAAAATGAGTTAGATTGCTAATATTACTAAATGTCAGCAAATATATGTACTGTGTATGCAATGCAATCTCAAATGTAGAACTCTAAAATGCTTCCGGCAGCACTTCAAATTATTTATTTCAAACAACTCTCATTTTCCCTCTGACAATATCGTAATCATCATTTCGGCACTGCCCCCTTTTTTCCTTCTTTCTGTTGTTCTTTCATCTTCCAGTAATATTTACCTGTTCATCGCCATATCACTGTGTCAATGAGCTCTAGAGTTGTATCATCGGTAAACATTTCACATTTCATTGCATAGACCGCTTTCGACAGAAGAGCAAAGATTACCGCCTCTTCGGAGAAATTGGACCCACTCCGTCCGAGTGACCCTCGGGATCCATCTTCCCCCGGTGGTAAACATGCCGCGGCTCACCCATCCACGGCTGCTCGTCTTCTGGAATCGAGATGCAGTAAAATAGATTTACAAGTGGCCGGGTTGTGATTCGACCAGGTCGTTCAAATGTAATGTATCAATACTTCCAAACCGGCTATTATACCAGCACATGCATTTAGAAATTTGTCTGTATAAATGCGAAATATAGATCTTGAAATTGACTCGGAAGGCAAGGCTGATGGCGCGTTATATTTTGTGAAATATGTTTTTAAAAAATCACACATCCATGGCAGGTGAGATTGCCTATAGAGAGGGTTTGATGAATACTTCATGTCGTATCATGTTCATAATTGTGCAGTCGACATTGTGTTTAAACTTTATATGATAATCATAGCTTAAGTGAGCTTTATCTTGCAAAATATATCAGTGAATGTTATTCAAATTATAATGCAATAATATATGGTCATTTATCATTCGTGATGAGGTATAATATTGATACGGTACATTTGTATATATTTGTAAATAATGTGGATATTATAATGATGTCTGATGTCTGATGATGATGACGATAATGGTGGTGGTATAGTGGTGATGCTGGTGGGGGTAGTGGTAGTGGTAGTGGTGGTTGTGGTAATGGTCGTTGTCGTCATAGTTTTGGTGACAATGTTGATAATTTTCATCATTATTTACATAAACATCATCCTCATCATCATCACTATTATCAATGTCATCATCATTATCATCATCATCATTTTCATCATCATCAATTTTATCATCCCACATGTATCAACATCTATCGGCGAATTTGTATACATCCCACCCATATCAAATAGTGGTTTCACACCCAGTCATGAGGAACCTTATATCCGCAAGTCATAAAAAGCCATTTTTTCCAAATAGAGCTACATCTCATATAAACGAAGACCCAGGAATGGCAACCAATTGATTTCGTAAATTTTCAGTCAATTGCTGTCGATCAAGTGCATATTCCAGCTTGGGAAGAGAATAAAAATCACGCCATCGACTTCCTGAACACTCGACCTACTTTCCTTAATAAAATAATACCATTGCACTTTCCCTGCAGCGTATGTCATTGACTCATTAGTCCCTGGGCTCAGGTAAAAGCGACAACCGATTATAGCCACGACAGATATTCGCTTCAATTTAATATAGATTAATGCATCGAAAGAATGTAGCTTGTCGACGCAGCAAGGGGGTGTCCGTTTACTAATCTTCACACCCGCGATAGTGCATGGATATGCAAATGATATAGACAGCAGCCGAAATTTCAGGTAACGAGTGGGGGGGGGGGCGAAAACACCGAAGGCACAATGATTATACCCTCGCACGGGCAAAAAAAGCCATATGTATTATTAATAAGTGGAATTTGTGACTTTAAACTCCCCCCACAACCGCATAAAGTTTAATAATTAATTTCCACCACATTTATCTTTTGAATAGGTGAGCAGATAACGTAATCTATCACAAGTGTAAGAAAACATAAAAAAAATATAAAATTTAGAGATTGAGTAGGCGACCCCCACCCGAAAAAATTCAGGGGGGGGGGACACGTCCTCCGGGATCGCTGCCCATTATCAAAAGGGTCTGAATGGAGACCGGGGGAGGGGTATTCAATTTTTAGCGAACTCCCAATAAGTTTGCTTCGCATTGACAGTTTCGGGACTTTTCCCATAAATTACCATAAGACGTGTTCGTGATTAACGTGGATTACGGACAAAACTGTATACATGTGTTTTTAATAATATAGTAAATTATTTGCACGAAAAACCCAGGAGAGGAAATCGTTATTAGATTAATGAATATTATTTGATACAGAATTCGAATTCTTTTCTGCGAACAGAAGACCTTCCGAAAATATTTGAATTTAATATGCAATATAATTTGTAAAATGTAAGTGGATTGATATTTCATCAAGGTTGTTATCATTGAAGCACCACACGCACACACACACAGACACACGCAGACAGACAGACAGACAGAAACACACACACACACACACAACCACACACAACCACAACCACCCACACACGCACTCACGCATTTACACACACATACATAACACACACACATCACCCCTCACCCAAACACACGTAATAGTACACACATGCAAACATGCATAAACGTATACACACACACACACACACACACACACACACACACACACACACACACACACACACACACACACACACACACACACACACACACACACACACACACACACACACACACACACACACACACATACACACACACACACACAAACACAAACACACAGACATGTGGCTGTATACATAATGCAATTTCTGATGCGACTTTGAAATGTGTTTACGAATTTGTCAAGCTTAAACTAGTTCGGCAAATTTATAAATTGAAAGTGTTACGGACTAAAGTAAAAACGATCTGTCCCTCCCCATGAGTGATATGCAAATAACGAATAACAATAGCAGAGTCAATGGTATGTAATACCACAACGATAAATCAATATTATGATTTTTAATATGAAAGCAGTACTGCTTGTTAATTATTATTAGAGATTAATTGTATGGTCTGTTCCCGAACACACCGTCAAGAATAACTCTTTTTTGGGGGGAGGGGGTAATGGATTACTACTGGTCACGGACTTGTAACTAGTCAGTCTATAAAATATAAATATTATATATAATAATTGGACCATGTACTGTATAGTTTGGAATTTTGAACAAAACGTCATGGAACACAGTCGTAAAATGAAACATCCAGTGAGTACATTTTACAAAACACAAACAAACATATTTATTTTAGTAATTCAGACAAAAATTAGGATTCCACAAGCGCTCGACAGTACAATCATGAAATAATTACATGTGTTCTTACGGTACAAAAAAATATCACTGTTGTCATATAAGCTTGATATTTATATACCTGCAGCAAATTGCTTTTAAATTGGAATCTACGGAGATTAATTTATAGATGAAATAGAAATTACAGTTTTACATTAAGCTGGCGTAATCCACCATTTAAAAGCGCCATTATAAACGCCAATGAATCAATTACTATGATTATATTGCGATTCCGTTTACAACGAGTAACATAGTGTCAAAGTGGCTAAAATGTCAGCTCAAGGTAAAAGAAATATAGACAAGCATGGTATTTATATTAGATCAGCACGCATTCAATCATTTTCTCCTGTTAACGAAATAATCAGGTCATTTTCTCAGGAAGTATAAATCGCTGTATCAATTTTTTTCTCCAAAATCTTCGCATTAACCTAAATTTGTAGCTTTCCCTTGTGTATTGCGCAGCCGATAATGTGAGGATGACATATAATACACATGCATCGCTTGCGCCGCTTAATTACATGGCTTTTACACGCTTGTCTATTAACTGCTTTGCTCTAGATCCGTCAACTATCAGCCCCATCAAAGTCAGCAAATCCCTCGTTCAAACTCACAGAAATGAAAAAGGTGGATAAAACAGAGCTGGGAAATCAAGTATGAAACAAACAAACATTGGAACGTGGGCGTACCCCATCCCTCAAGGTCCCAAGTGATCATCATTCGACATCTTCGAACCATCACTCGTGGTCATACCATTAGTCATAGCTCCGATTAAGGCATATACTGGTCATAATTATACAAAGTATTCAATAATATTATAATCATAAATATTCCGTCTATGATGGATAACTCGAAATCGTAATTCAAATTATAACGATACATGTTGCTTGTTATTAAACTTCAGAGAATATTATTTGACGTAAGGAAAATAATATATTTACAAAACAAGCCAAATACACAATAATATTATACGAATTACAAATACACTGGATAAGAAGTTAATAAGTTAAGTAATTACTTCTACCACAGATCACTATAATATAATTTTACACAGGGCATGAAACATTCGCTGTTTTATTGCTTGTTACTGAAAACTGTTATCTTCGGTATTAAATTGCAAAACAGGTTAATTACGAAGGAGAAATATGAAAATGACAGAAAATTCACTGGACAAGCCGTTTCAAGTTACAAAATTTACATGTCTTACAAAAAATTATATAACAGACACCTCTGATACAGTGTGATTCATGTTTGTATTGCTATTAATTACATTACAACATTAGAAATAAACAGCATATTAATGGCGAAAATAAAGAGAGACAAGTTAATAATTAATTTAGAAAGGAAGTGTACATGGATTTAAAATTAATGGCGAAAATAAAGAGAGACAAGTTAACAATTAATTTAGAAAGGAAGTGTACATGAATTTAAAATTGTGCATAGTCGATGGCTTGAACTTTAATGGTTAGTAATGCAAGGACATCAAATAGTTCAAATGGTAGTGCGACCAGAATTTCCGAGAAGTTTTTAGCACCAAGGTTTATTTGCGTTTTAGTCAAGCTGACAACTTTTTGAATCTTTCGAATCAATACGCAATGGCATTTTCACTCTTATATATAACTAACCGCCCCTTCGTTAAATCTTTACTCCTACATGTATCACACACCAAATCTTAAGGCCCCTTTACATACCAATGAATTTTACTTTTAGATCATCAGTCATCAAACGATTGATCCATTTGAGATTCCAGCCACAATTATTTTTGACCAAAATATCGCAAAGTATTCCAACTTTGACGTCGCCAGTGTGACGTAAACAATTATCAGAAATCCTTATGCTTGCCAAGGGCTTCTCAGATCTTATAAGCATTTATAGCACGATGTATCAGTTCAAGTAAAAAAAAAACCGCGCGAAAACATAATTTATACGTCTTCTCCTACGAAATCGTGAATGAGTGTGTCGATGTTGTCAGCTTCATGTTCCGCTCCGAGGATCCATGGCGCAGCTTTGAATTCTTCGAACGATATTTTGTTGTCATCTGCAGAAAAAAATACGGAATGAAAATCAATATGTATGTCACTGTAGTCTTGAAGCTTAGTACAATTTAAAGCCCAAGTATAGTTCAGGTAAATGATTAAAAAATGAAATTCTTTGCAATTATGTTTATTTTCTAGATACACCGATATGATCTATCAATGCCCTGAAAATTGCTCGCTATAAAACTGTCGCACTTTTGAGAAAATCACGCAAAATGTAAAATGTCGGGGGGGGGGGACCTTGACATTTCCACTAGGTAATTTACATACCGCTAGATGCTCTCCTTTAATTTAAACATCGTAATTTGTCAGTACAATTTTCAGAAGGTTTGATGTTGTTTTCTGATGTCTGGATTGACAATTAAAATACTTCGTGAAAGATTTACGAAAAATATGTCTGATTGACAAAAACTTTACTTGGGCTTTAACTGAGCTTGATTAAAAAATATATCTATACATAACATTATCGATATATAAATTCTAACACCACTCAAGTAATTCTTGCTTACCAATAATTAGCAGTTTACAAATGCTACATTGTATAGTAGTTTCAACTTGATTTTTAGCAATGTATCTTTTCAATTTTTCCAAATGAATGATGATTTTGACCTTCGTCTTGCTGAACATGCAATCTTCCTCCCTTTTCGAAATGAATTATCAATTGCTGACGAAAAATTGAAATGAAATTTCGAAATAAATGACCGTTAATTTACAGCTTATTTTGGCCTGTTTTTCTTACATCACACCTTAAAACTCGCACGTAATATCACAATCTTTTAATAACCCTTCTCAACAACTGTGATGTTTCTATCGATATCGATATTTCTATTATTGTTTCAAAGATAATTTTTTCAACTGATTGTTACTTCCAAATTATTCACCGGGAAGGATTTTTTCAAATTTTATAACGATACCTCAGGTACGCAGGAATGGAGTAATAAATCACCCCCAAATCGATACATTACAGATGAAAATGCTCATAAAAATCCGTCAAGATATGAAAGTTATTTAAACCAGATAAATCATTATTTTGCAAACAAGACTGAAATATCGAGGAAAAATTACACCATCGTTTGCAAACAGCGAAAACAACATTTACATTTTAAATCCAATAAACCAATTTTGCTGCGCTCAATACAAATAAAAAAATACGAATGAAGAATTTTGTTTTCATCAGTATACCCTATCCCTTTAGTTATCTCTGTCGTTATCACTGCTGCCGTAAGATTTAGTGAACTTTGATGAACCTTTCGGACTTAAACTAAAATTTGTCAGACGACTAATGGCAACATCGTGTCATGGCAACATATAGGATTTAGGCTCATTCTCTGACATCTATTTGGCAGCCTAGATCGGTTGACATAATTTACAATGAGTTCAGCATGTTAGAATTGTATGATGACTGTAATATGCCTGAGCTGTATTCTAAAACGTCATGGGATTATGCGACACATATGACAAAAGCTTATCTGGTTTAACTCTTTACATGCTGCATTTATTCTGAGGGGACAATAATGATAATTGTTCTTTTCATATTATCTTTGAATTTTACTTTTCTTATTGCGGTACTGAAAGTGGTAATTTTTCTATAGACGTTACTTCATCCCACTAGCTAGTTTTTAGTGTCTCCTTTACAAAGGTGAAGGAGAAAAATAATTATTATGATTGTTCAATTTAATTGTACGATTGTGCACAGATACAACATTCGCACAGAAAGGCTTAATAAGACAACACACCACTTGTGCACGGGTCAAATGAAAATCGCTGTCAATTCAGATATAAACAGCAAATATAATTTTTGCGAGATATTGCATCTTGTCATGTGCATTTTATTCATACTTAACCCCTTGGGGACGACGGGCTTGTACAGAAGCCCAGTACATTGCACACTCAGAGACGACGGGCCTCTACAGAAGCCCAGAATATATGACAAGATTTTCGGTCAAACACTGGATAAACGGTAGAGTTTTATTACTTAATGCGTCTGTCCCCGAAATTACACATTGTTGACTAGTATGAAATAAGAAAATAAATATTGTGAGAGGAATTTTATCGGAATACATGGGTTTATATTCCCTTCAAAGTCAAACACGTGCAAATCGCGTCGTCTCTCAATGAACAACAGTGCAGTATAGCATCGAGCCCAAGGGGTTAAGTATTAATAAGAAAATAGAACCATACTGTCGTACTTGATGCAACTTCCGTAATATTGTACGAATGTATAATCAAATGTAAAACGTAAACTATTGAGATATTCATTTGTTTCATTTCGTTGGGCAAAACCTGGCATATGGAAATAGTATCACGTATTGCCATAACATGTTACCTGCCTCATTAACTACTCAGTTTGTGGTTTTAAATGAGGAATCCAGCTCCGTTGGATTTCCATTCAAACCGTTGGCATATTTGATAGATTGCTAAAGCCCCCTAAATTGGCAGCCGAGAGATTCTGGGAGAAGGGGGTTCTAAGAACACAAACTGTGATGGCGCACTTCAACATAATAATCACAAACGAACATTCTGTGATATCAATATTTGAGAATCAGGCTGTTAATTGAACTACTATTTCAGTCTCATATTTTGCGTAATACCTAAATAATATCGTATTTGTGTTGATATTTGTTGTGGTGTAGTCTTTACTCCATATCCAATTCTAAACCCAACTATTGGTGTAACTTTTTTACATCAAAGAAAAGAAATTGACTTTAGCACCTGTAGCTGTGATACGTAAATGAACAAATAAATGAGTTCGAAAAAGACAAAATTATGCAAATTAAAACTCAAAATATATCTGAATTCATAGTTTTCATAAGTAGGTTACCTGTATTGTATATTGATAAATGTATTCGAAACTAATAAGCATAAACTTAGCAATAATTATAATTCACTTTTGTTTCCTTTGTCACTTACTATAATTATTTCCATTTTATTGTTATGTTTCTTTTATTTCATGGTGTATGAGCAGTGAATTTTCTGGGGGGGGTTTTCATTACACCCCAGTTTTCAATGTCAAGTTTTGTATTAATGTTGTGCCTAATTGTTGAGACGAACTAACCAATGGTTAAAATCCACTTGATGAAAATGTAGCCACTTCAAACTTACGACTTTTATCAGCAGCGTTGAAAGGCCCTATGGCGTCCACCTCTTTAGTACCAGTAACCATTGCTAGTTCAAGCAAACTAACTCGTTGATCGTGGTTTAAATCGTAGGTTTCGAATTGTGATGGTAGGTCAACGGCCTCGAATCGAATCTCGTTTATTTCTTCCGGAACTATGTCATCCACATACGGGATAATGTCATCAGCGAGCACTTCTTTTTTTTTAGGAATAGCGCCATCTTCGTCCAGATCTGCTAAAGTGAGTATGGGGCGAACGTGCGCACGGCGATGGTGTGGGTGTGGGCGACCGAGTACAGATGTCGTGGAAAATAGGAGTAGGGTGAATGTTGTTGCTAAGGTAACGAAGATGAAATTTCGATGCCGCTCCATTCTATCGAAGTCTGATGCGTACCTGCAATTGAAGAAAATACAAAGGAGATTAAATCTTATTAGTAATGGGGAAATCACAACAGTTGGTCATAGTGATATACAGTGAAACAAACAGATCAACATAGATAGATAGATAGATAGATAGATAGATAGATAGATAGATAGATAGATAGATAGATAGATAGATAGAACGATAGGTAGATAGATAGATAGATACATACATGCATGCATACATACATAGATTGATAGATAGATTGATTGATTAATTGATTGATACGTATATAGATAGATGGATGGATGGATGGATAGATAGATGGATGGATAGATGGATAGATAGATGGATGGATAGATAGATAGATGATAGGTAGGTAGATAGATAGGTAGATAGATAGATAGATGATAGGTAGGTAGATAGATAGATAGATAGATAGATAGATAGATAGATAGATAGATAGATAGATAGATAGATTAATAGATAGATTGATCATGACATATACATTTAGTCTTCAAAAGTGGAAGAGAAAAAAATTAAAAACAATATTCGACTAAAAATCCAATTAACAGTCGCATCTGCACTATTCATACAGTTCGATACATTTTGTCAACTTTTCAGAGTAGAGTAAGGTACATGATTACTTGAAACAGGGCCACATTTACGTGAAAACACGCAATCATCACCCAAGTCGTGGGAGATTCTTGTCTGGTTCTTGATAACAATCGCGAAGACTGAGAAATACGATCCTGGAATAATGCAGTAGGGAGCTGATTCGACTGGAACGATAATTCATTCCGCTGACAGACACAACATTTTCTGATTCTATATTTCATTCCAAATAAAAATTATTGGTCTGATTTGCTTCACTCCACCCCTTTACTTTTTAGGTATGTGACACGCAAGCCTCGCAAGTGATTACGTACATTTCAATGCAAAACAAAGTGAGGTTTATAACATACATTGTGCCCAATGTGCATTTCTCTCATGAGGTCGATCTTTCACTGTTCTCAATAGTGAAAGAACATTCTTGTTTTATTCCATTCCAAAATGACATTAATCGGTTTGATTTGCCCCTCCCCGGCCCCCACCCAACTTTCTAGGTATGTGACATGCGAGAAGCCTCATACGCTTCGTTGAAAACAATGAGAGATTAATAGCGTTCATTGTGCATACTTGCATTTCTTTTTTGAGGTCGTTCTTTTATCGTCGTCAATGTTGAGTGATAAATTTTAGTCATAAATTTTGCCCAGAACTTGATAATAGTCATGTTACGTGCAACAATCACATGTATTCTACTATGAAAATAACAAGATGAACTTTATCCGGAGTTAGTTTTGCATTTCTGAGATTTGATGTTCGGTATTTCAATTACAATGCACTTTGCTGTCTTCATTTTTTAAAAAGATAATAAATAAATGTTCATATTTCAAGTTTTCAAGAACATCCATTCGAAGAACCTAGTTCATGACGGTGAGCATTAAAGAAAAGTAGAAGTAGTAGTAGTAGTAGTAGTAGTAGTAGTAGTAGTAGTAGTAGTAGTAGTAGTAGTAGTAGTAGCAGTAGTAGTAGAAGTAGTAGCAGTAGTTGTTGTTGTTGCTGGCCGTCGTCGTCATTTTTTGTATTATTGGTGTTGATGTTGTTGTAGTTGTTGTTGATGTTGTTGTTGTTGCTGGTCGTCGTCGTCGTCGTTTTTTATTGTTGGTGTTGGCGTTGTTGTTGTAGTTGTTGTTGTTGTTGTTGTTGTTGTAGAACCGTTGCATTTGCATTATTGCGGGATAGATATTTGACAGGCAGACAAACGAGTTGTGTGAGCGGAGAATCAAACATGTTGTTCCACGTTGTAATCCACAGTAGAAGGATATGTTCAATTATTACAACAGCAATTAGGAAGGCTAAGAAAAAAGGCTTTCTCTGGAGCCGTTAACAATCATGGAGTGGACTGGATAAATTGCATGGACAGGTGTAAAACCAAAACATGAAAATATTACCAACATACTGTATATCTAATTCCGTCACGAGCGTGTCCACTGCGGAAGTTGGTCATTTACCGCGTGTCTGCACAAAACCATTAATAGCTCACAAACATTTCTTAAACACTTTAACTCGGTAATGACAGATATGTTGTGGTTTAGCACTTGTTATTGTCGTTTTACATTCATATTCGTTGATCCAATGAGATGCCAGAAGCCTAATTTCGCTGATACCTGACTTCCTATGCATTGTAGTCTCTGGAGACGGCGAAGGAAACAGACAGACGAACATCGAACAGGAAACGTGTTACATTCTCACACTGTACCTGTCGTCTACATACAAATGCTGTTATGAATTTGATCTTCATAATTTATGTTCCCTCACGGTGTTTGAAAAAAAAGCTGGATGTGGTCTCTCGGGAGCTGCCGTTTCCTAAAATATGTGTTTGAGTGGCTGCCCTTGATCTTGAATGGTGTTAAAAGGTATTGACATGACTGGGAGAAGTACAAAATGCCCCAAGAACCAAAAATAGGTTGAAACATATACCAATGTATACACCAGCTGGAGTGTATCTCTTGAGTGGAAGGATTACAAAGTTACACATATACGCCTGTCATAATGAGTACTGACGTTGATTGTTTAAGAAGTACTAAATACTTGACCATTAATTTTAGACAAAAGAAGCGTTGAACAGTGTACTAGCTTCTCGAGTAGTTTTATCCCGAAGTAAAAACGCCTTCTAATCCTTATATTTCCCTTTGAAAACCAGACATTTCTATGTGGTACTCTGGTTCCTGTGATCAGAGCAATGAACTTCATTCATTGTGATATTAAATATGAATACCAGGGTTGCTTCTATCATACACAATTTCAAAATTTTGTATTTACCCAACAGAAATCAGTATTACGCGATTTTTGTCTTCATTCTTCTTTTAATTAGAAAATTGAAATTAATACTGAGGCAGAGACGGGCAAGTTTTGATTTCGATTATTCCAATTTTAATATTCTAGGCTATGGTGAATACGGGTTTGGCAAGCTGAAGAAATAGAGTGCTCGAAAGCAAACTCACAATTCTGAAAACATTTTGTTTTTCTCTTTAAATATACATTGCGCACTAGGCAACGTTGATTAATGATAATTTATTGCACACAAATACCATCTAGACAGGCATAGTCACTCTCGTAAAAGAAGTTTGATCCATATATAGTTTGATGCCTAGCTACTCTCTTCACTCAGTGTTTTACGGTGAAACTTGAAGTTAATGTCCCGTTTCTCATTCAAAGGTTCATAAAAAAGTTGAAATGAATAAACAAGGTCACGTACAAAGTATATATCAAAGAATTTATACGTCGTTTATGACGAAATTGATGAGAATACCGCGGTCACGAATTGTGCCCTTGTGTTGATTTGATTCCATAAATGTACGTCATAAAATCAATCACTAAATAAATCGCTGGTGGAATATTTTCAAAGAAGCCCTGTGTAGTGGCTTTAGCCCCAGGACATGATTCTGTCACGAAGTCATATCGAATAAAATAAAAAAAAACAAGGGAGTGGGTGAAACGGTGTGATACATTTTTCGATTTTTTTTTTATTGTGTCACATATAAAGTTCGGAAGAATGATGAATTGAAGAGAACAACACCTTTAAAAAAAAATGTGTACGAAAAACAACAGTTTCATTAGCAGTTTTATTGCAATGTACGGAAACTTGTGATTTCTTAGATGTTTCTAAGAGTTTGTACATCGAATTATTACTGATAGTGAGCAAAAACAAGAGCCAAGTCACTTTAGGTCTACATTATCCGAAAATTATGGGAGTCCGTAACTGGAGGGAGGGTATAGGGCCTACAGACATAACATCATGTGTGCAGTGAGACCATGGTAATTTACTTCATCAAAATTTAATTCATAGGATATTGAATATCAATACCTAAATGTTTGTTAGAATATATGTGGCAATTTGTCTAGATTATTGAAAATAAAACATTGCACCTGCTCCTGGGTTAGGGGGCACATGGATGCAATTTCCTTGAGTTCACTACATAATTATGGAAAATGTGCATTGATATGACCTCTTGATGAAAAAGTTAACTGATATTTTTATTCATCGTAACATGAAAATCAGTTCTTTATTAATTCCTTTTCAACTGATTTGTAACGGAGGAGGGGAAGAGTCAAATAGCACCATGTGTGCAGCACGTACGCAATCTTGATTACTTGTTCACTATGTTTAGTGTATTCAATAAAAAATAATTCACATCGTTTGGATGAATATATGGCAATTTGTCTAGATTATCGAGACAACATTGCACCTGTTTGTGGTTACATTCACGGGTAGGGGGTATATGCATGCAACTTTTTTCGGTTCAAGAGACAAAATAAATGTGAGGAATGACCTCTTGATGGTAGAAAAACAGATATTTTTATTCACTGTATAAGGTGAAAAAATTAACTCCTAAAAAATGTCCGATGCTTTATCTTTGGTTTGCAATCAGGGCAGAATGGATATATCGCCCTCTTTGTCAAAACTATTATAGCCGGTGAATCTGTGTAAAAATACTGTAATTTCCCTTCCGCTCCTTTTACATGTGTTATTGTGTCACTGTTTTATAATTAATACGCGAGATGAGTGTTCATTTGTTTTAAGACAACGTCTTCTTGATTGTGTCAAAAAAAATTATATTGTATCGAGAACATTTTAAGAAGTTGTATTTGGTCTATTATTATCTGGCACCAAATCTTGACAAAAAAAACTTTTGTCAACTGATAATAATTGCATTAAAAAATCACATTGCATGGAATACTTTGTTCTCCGAGCCGTCTTCTTGCTGACATTACTCATGTTGGTATATACATTTAAATCTTTGAACTGCTGGTGTAGGGATGCCGAACCTAAGCCTATTTTTAGATTGTTCAGCTGTAAAGCATATCGTATTTTTGAGGATCCATTTACCAGTTTACTCAGCACTGCAGTGCAGTCTCGAAAATCCCCTTAGCTGGGTCCACTTCTGCAGATTACAGTTAACAGCTGCATTTGTTGTGGCTGCGGTTTGAATTAATGTGAGTCTGTTTGTTCAACACCACAGGAAGTATGGCCTACACATTATCTTTTGTCTGTTATGTTTGTTATGTTCTGAATTGTCTGAGAATTCCTGGCCAATGTACGTAGTTCAATGTCGAGTTGAGAATACTACATGTATTCAATATTCACCGTCAATTGCAGAAAATATTTCACAATAGTCAAATGATCTTTTGTTTCTGACCTTTATTGTAGTCGATTTTTAAACATGTTTATCAGCAGCAATATGAAAGTATGACGTAATTTTATGATGATAATAATAATAATAATAATAATAATAATAATAATAATAATAATAATAATAATAATAATAATAATAATAATAATAATGATAATAATAATAATAATAATAATAATAATAATAATAATAATAATAATAATAATAATAATAATAATAGTAATAATAATAATAATAATTATAATAATAATAATAATAATAATAATAACAACAACAACAACAACAACGTTTACTCGAGGTAGCCTCTTCAGTGACTAATACTGTTATTCCAACGGGCCCTGCAATTATGATTATTATTGTTACCCCAGTTTCCACCACGTCCCTATTTCACTACTAGGTAAAGAGCAGCAATGTGGATAAATCGCCTTGCTGACAGGTAGAGAACAACCCACTGCATCACGACACCTCCACCTTAATCATCTAAAACAACAACATCATCATCAACAATGATAATGATAATAATAGTAGTAGTAGTAGTAGTAGTAGTAGTAGTAGTAGTAGTAGAAGTAGTAGTAGTAGTAGTGGTAGTAGTAGTAGTAGTAGTAGTAGTAGTAGTAGTAGTAGTAGTAGTAGTAGTAGTAGTAGTAGTAGTAGTAGGAGTAGAGTAGTAGT
>JZLH01S0462524.1:11918-23036 GCA_001188425.1 Eucidaris tribuloides | reverse complement strand
CCACATGACCGTCTACTTTGAAAATTCACCGTCTTCTTACCAAGTTATGATCGATTGTTTACATTTTGCAGCAGTTGTCGATAGCAAAGTTGCTGATGCCTATGGTATCGATTACCAGCATAGTTTATGAATGTTGTCATTATCAATATTATTATTCTCATAAATTATTAATAAATTTGTATTACTCTCTATGTAAATCCAGATCTAAGTGTTTACACCACCATGACCTCAGTGGGATTGGTCTTGGAAAAAAAAATCTCCGATATCGGAGATTTTCTTTGTGCCAAGTTTTGATGACCTCATTAAAAGTCTCCGATATCGGAGCTAATCTCCGACATTGGAGATAGTCTCCGATATTGGACGTGTGCCCGTACTGCCTATATAGTCCCGGGTCGAGCACAGCTGTACAGACCACATACGCCCAACACTGGAAAAACAAACCAAAGTTTGCACTATGAATGATCCAGTCCCACCAAAACAGGACTAACGTTAGCTCAGAATTTTGTTCAGGCAGGACACTGGACAAAAATTTTAGAAAATTAAAAAATGAAATTGAAGTGGTGATCATTCAGTCATTCATGTTATACTGTTAGGCCAAATAAAAAAAACACGTTTCTCGCCCCCGCCCGCCTTAGATTTTGGGGCCGCTTGAATTTATTTTTTATTTTTATTTTCAACAAACTTAGAAAAAAAAAGTTAAAAAAGAAGTCAAAATGCCTAAATTCCATTGGGATATCTGATGACATAAACACACTCTTCCACACCAACACAGTAGTTATGTTCAGACGTGCAGAACAGTCGGAGTAAATTTTTATTACGCAGCAATTAAAATTCCAAAGATATTTATCTTACTCCGACCCTGTGTCCACCCATGGTCCACACGACGGATCACGAGAGAAACTCCGACCAGTTTAGTACGGCCTTCGCGGGGATCATCGCGGGGGGTCAGAGTAACTTCCGGAAGTGCTTACGAAACCTTTTAAGCTAACCTACGGAGAATTAAACATAAGGTCATAGATACTCCGAGGACAGCTGCTCGTACTCGTATTCGCGTCCGCACGGGCAATTTACTCTTACCGACTAGTCGGAGTAGTCGAGAAGAACGAAATTGTAGCGAAGAAGAAGGAAGGTATAACGAGGGGAGAAAGAAAAAAGAAACCACAGGGGAAGACATAGAATAAAGATAATTAAGTCAAATAGATTAATATAAATTATTTAAGATAATATATAAAGTATAAAATATAATAGAATAATAATAAACCGTATACATATAAATATTATAATAAATTAAATATATAAAATTATTACCATACAATTTTAAATAATATAAACTCCTGGAAAAAACCAGGAGTATCTTGGTCGTAGGAAGCTGGAGAACTTACTCCGACCTCTGTCCAGACGGGCCACTACTCCGACATTCCTCCGACCATTATCTCCGACTGGGCTTCCTCCGACCCTTACTCGACCTTACTCCGACGAGAAACAGCCTGCGTCTGAACGCGGCTAGTGTTGTTTATATGGCTTGCCTGGGCAATAAAATTGGCTGTCAAGTCACCTAGGTGCTCGTCAAGCGTATGTTGCCCATAGACTGGAGCTCTGGCTTGGTAACATGACCTGATGACTGATGAAAATTTTCCGCCCCTTTTTTACCTTTTTAGTTAGGTATTTTCCAGTAGATGGTATGCATGGCATAGCAAGACTCAGATGACAAATGCTATACCCCTTGCAGTAGGGTCTACTACATGGATCATGGGGTGTTATGACACATGTCATCCCCCCTTCTTTTTGAAGTGGAGATAGTAGGCCTATGGCTGTTTGGTACATGCCCTCTGTTTCCTTTTGTCTTTGTTTTTAACCAGTATTTGTGCTAGTAAGAAAAAACATTGTATATGGTCATGTGTTGTATGGTGGGACCCCCATATACCTGGTGGTGTTACATTTTTTAAGTCCTCTCTTCATTCAACTTGTTGTCCAGAGCTATTCTTTATCCAATTATGATGAATTTGGGCTCATTCTACAGCAAAATTACTCAAGCTTTTGAAATCTGAGTAACAATCTGTATGACACTTTGTTTAATTAGTGAAAAATGCAAAAATGTTAACGATGGTAAATCTGGTGGATAAGCGGTGAAGGATTAAGCGGTGAGGAGCTGTACAAACCCTATGGGAAATTGCAAATTCAACTGTACACTTTGTTTTTCCTACTATTTGCGAGCAGATAAGCTATCTTGGAGTTATGATATCAATCTGAGCTAACTTACACATGTGTACTTAACAATTCTCAAAAGTAAAAGTGACATTTATGTCTTCAAGGTCATTATATTACTTAATTAATGACTGTGTACTTATGCTTGCCATTGACTTGTGCACATTATGAAGCATGAAAGTACTGAATGTAAGGACACACATGTATGTTCACTTCAGGGCTACATTTGTTTGAAATTTTAAAATACACTCTACTGATTCATTTATTAAACAATATTCTACTAATTAATCTCTAATATTTGTTAATTAGGTTTAGTAAACTATTGATTAATAGTGTAATTAATGTTATTGTAACAAATCGCAACACAATTTTTAACAATATTTGCCACACCCTTTATCACTACATCTGAAATTATTTTCTTAAAGCTGAAAGTGTGCTCTTTCACAACATGACATCAATTTCGAGCCATGACTTAATACTGACAGTGGCAATGATTGTCATGCAATATCAAAATTAGATAACATTTTTTGTGATATTACCCTAAATTTTTTTACACACCCTGTATAGCAACTTGACCTTGGCTGATTGAAGATCTCTGAACTATAAGCTTTCAGAAAATGTATAACTTTTGTGGTTTCTGATAAGTACTTTTGAGTTATATTGGTTCAAATGCAAGAAAGTGACAAAATTTTAATTTGGTGCCTGTAACGCAAAGGGGCCCACCACCATATACATCATGACCATATGTTCACTTACTACAATATGGTCATTATTTGATGATTTGTTTGATTTGGAACATACATGAAAATGCTAAAAATTTCAGATGGTGCCCATCTTGAAAATAAAAAATAAAAAATAAAAGGCCCTCTTTTTTCATTTTTTTCAAAAAAACTCGGAGAGAAACATAATTTTTTTTTACTTGGCCTTATATGTCGAGGTCATTGGTAAACTATCCATTTGGAGCAATATTTCAGGATACTTTTGTTTAGAAAGGTGAATTTCAGAGTACGTTCTTGTGCACGACTGCATGCAAACAACCACTAATTACTTTTGTACACATAATATAGAGTTGTCCCCATGTGTGCCCATGTGTGTGTGTGTGTGGGTAGACAATTGAAGTCTTGGCTCTTGCTCGGCAACAACTAAACACAAAATGAACGATTGGACTTAAGCTTGATCTCTACACCATTAATTAAACGACTGGTTCTTGACATACAAAGTGAATAATTGATTGCAAACCTCATAAAGTCTGTATCAGCCGTAATAGTATCGCCTGGGTTACAAGTCGTTTGGCGTTTCGATAACTTCTTCATCCCAAAACTTGACTTTCACGTGAGACTTGATATTTCCATCGCCATGTTTTACTGCCCTCTATGGCGATTAGTGTACATGTATAATAATTTGGACATTTCTACTATGAAATAGATTTTCGAATCTAAAAATAAAACAATTTAGTAATATAAATTATCATAATGTAATGTAATCTCGTATATAAATTATTGAGGATTATAAAAATAAATACATGTGTATTTATCATTCTGCCTAGTACCTCCTTGCTCTGAGTGTCGAAAACTTAATTTTAATTGATATAATTGAAAATTTAAACCCCCTATTGTAACAGTGGTACATCTCTCACACGGCGTACATGTGTCATTTTAATTTACTATAGGTAGCTATACGCTGTGTTCTTACGAAATTTACATGGGAATTGTGATCGTAAAATAGTCCTGTTTTGCTAAATTGATATCACATTCCAGATGGCACTAGACTTCATCTCAGAAGCAGATAATAAATTTATTGCTGACAATCTTTTGTCATCAGAAGATTGGGGTGAGTATTAGAGCTGTTGGGTTGAAAACAATGTAACTGTTCGTGGAAATGATTGTGTTTATTTCCGTCTCATAACCAGTCGCACAACAACGATGCGATGGGAGGCACAGCCCACCGCACCGACTCCCCGGGTTGTGGTCTGCGTCTGTAGCTCATGATCATGCGGGGCTGGTGATGTCGTGTTGTGACGTTCTGAATCTGCCAGCTAATCGAGTAATCGATCATATTTAGTTATTTACCTCATTCTGGTGTATATACCAGTAATATGAACATCCAACAGACTCTTAAATTAAAATGACAATAGATGTAATTAATTGATCTGAGAGTGAGAACATTGACACTGTCAGAGATTGTCCCATGTCGTGAGTGACTGAGAGTGAGAAATTTAAGGTGAAAGTGGGTGTGCATCAATCAAGATTTTGTGTTGCTGTTGTCACCACTGATATTTGCGATTGTGATGTGGTTACGTGAAGTAGAGAAGAAGGTTTGATGAACGGAAATGCTGCTGCATGCTAATAACTTAGTTCTGATGAGTGAAACAATGCCATTATGCATGGGGGCCGGGACTGAACTGAAGGAAAAGTTTTGCCTTTGGAAATGAAGGTGGCCTTAAATTAATAGCCTTTGAGCCTCATGGGCAAGGGTTTGAAGGTAAATCGTGGGATGACAACATTGATCATGAGTATAGACCCGTGCATGCGGCATGTGTGCTGGAAAGACCGTAAGAGCAAATTCAGCGTTGTGTGAGAAATGTGGGAATTGGAAAATGGATTCATGGGAGATGCACAAAGTTGAAGACTGAAGATAGGGTGGCGTGAACACCACAGAAAAATGGTTAAAACTTGTTTACAATTACACCACATTGATAATCACTGGCTGTAGTACAATGATATGAAGAAAATAAAGTTTTGAAGTGATTTTGGACATACCAAAGCGAAATTATAAAGCTGTTTTGACATTGCACTTTTCGTGGCCTATCGCCATGGTTTCGAACACGGGTTCACAGTACATCGTAATTTCCAGACGATGTATTTCCAAAGGTATACCACAATGCAATTCAAATCTGGCACGTCACTTGTGGCCGGGCCACGCATGCGCATGCCATCTTTCGTAGTGTGCGTTGCAGACCAATGATGTAATCAATTTGCAACAAGTGATAGTTTCAATTGTACATCAAATGAATGAATAAATGAATGAATAGTGAAGGCCTACTTATCCCTGACAACTCTTAACATTCTTTTAAGACGTATTCAAAGTATTTTCATCAATACAAACATCTAACACTGTCTAATTACAGATTTTCATTGTGCATTCCCGGTCGGAAATCTCCGACTTCAGTTCCACGCGCGACGAAATTTGCTTAGTCCCATTCATAGATATTCATGTTTGTTAACTAATATACACACAAGTACGCCAGCAGAGCTTTGAACAAGACTACCAATCATGAATAGCGAACGTCATAAGACCATATATGGAGATATACGAACAACATGGGGGCGTGGCTATGGTAGGAGCTGTCAATCAAGAGAAAATCGCATTGCCTTATGGGTAAAAGCCCTCAAATCGTTCCAAAACTGTTATCATCTAATGTAGTTTTTTTTCTCTTTTTTTTGATACCCCGCACAAAATGATCGGTATTTTTTTTACACTTGTTATAATATGTTTAACAGTATAAAATTGGTACAATTTTTTTTTTACATGTGCTATACACCATCTTAAAGATCACACACTCAGCTTTCAATTGGTACACTCGCCAAGGAATTTCATTCACAAGAACCCACTTGGAAACGTAAACAAAGAGTCAATAACACGGTAACGGAAGTCGGCACTGGGCTGTGTGGGCGTTGCCATTGCCGCGAGCAGACGCGAACGACCACCCTACTGAAGAGGGAGATCCTGAGCTGAGGTCGACAAGAGATTTTGTTTGTGGAAGATGTGAGAAAAGAGCTGAGGGATTGTAGAACAGGTGGAAAAGTTATGTGACAAAGTGGAAACTAGAAATGGGCACAGTTTTTAACTTGGGGTACAGGGCCAGTGAATGTTAGTGGAGGGTGACACTGAGGGCAAGATTTGGGTGGTTGAAGTTTAGGGAATGTCTACAGTTGTTAATAAATGGGAAAGGTTTCCTTTGAAGATGAAAGGAACTAGGAGTTGGCTGAGATTGGCGATGTATGGGAGTGAGACAAGGTGTTTGAAAATGGAATGGAGATTCTTGGACTGAAAGAGTGATGGTGAGAGTCATGTGTGTTGTGGAGCTGATGAAAGAAGACTGAAGATTTGATGTTTTGAGAAGGGCGTTTGAGTTTCAGGTGGATGGTCAGAGGGGAAGTGGGTGGGTGACCATGGAAGACATGGAAGAAGTAAGTGGTGGAGAAAGAAGGAGGGGTGGGCTGAAGGCGGAGGATGCACCGAATCAGGTGAAGTGGAGGGAGGGGAAGGGCAATTGCTGATAGAATGAGATGAATCCGGCCTCCCCTGTAATCGGATACAAAACCAGAATTAAAAATCTGAACTACTACTACTCCCATTCTGGTTTTGTTTCTTTCTTGTTTTGTTCTCTTTTTGTTTTGCTTTCTTTTGTTTCACTTTCTTTTACTATGTTTATTTTAAAATAAACTGTGCAATAGAACACAACAAAAGAAAGCAAAACAAATTATTTTATTGAAAATGAGGCTTAAAAATATTGCATAAATGTAGTTTTTTTTGTAGACCACACAGTAGCATTAATTTGGGATAATATTTAGCTTTATCTTACAATAGCAAACTATTGTCTTCTTTTATCAAAATGTCAGGTTTCAATCTCATAGAATAGTGCCAATTTTGCAAGTTAAGATAAAGGCTATCCTATATGTTACCAGTGTAGGAATACAGACGCTGAGGGTGATTTAGCCCCCCCCCCCCCACCAATACCATTAAAAAAAAGTTCTTCCCTCCCAATCACAAAGTTTCCTCATACATGTCTACATCTTCCTTGTACTATGTACATGTACATGCCAGCATTATTAAATTAGACTTGAAAGTAGCCAGTAAAAATATCCTGTAGACTCTGTTCTAGTGATTTAACTGCCATGTTTTGCGACTGTTTTTAACATACTTTGAAATACAAGGTTTTATCACTGTCACAGCGATGATCATACACACACATACGCACACACACAAACAACACCACACACCATATACATGCAAAACATACTCGTCCTGTAAATAGAAGGATAAAAACTAATGAAGTCTATGATATTACAATTTAATGGACAAACATGTACATAAAACTACAAATATGGACAGTATAGTAGTAATGAGGAATGCTTTAGCCGTACATGGTACACATACCTTGGGGGAGTACAGTGTAAGTGTAAACTGCGTATCAATTAAATTTCAACATTGAGTTTCAGTATGCAGAAGTGCCGAATTATTGAATGCACAGAATGTTAAATGTAAAATGTTCCTGCTTCCTAATCCTACATCTACATCAGTCATTCATTTTTTTTTAGATCTGTGATAATGTGCCAGTGATACATACGTTTTTTTACAGACATGATGTACATGTAGAAAGTGTTTCCTACTTTCATATGCCAATTGTGGAGTTAAATTACAATTTTAAGTGTTAACAGCATCCATATGGAAAGTCTCAACAACAAAACTATTGCTTTGTCCAAATATACATGTATTGTAGGTACATGTATGTTTGTGTATTTATAGGAAATTGTACTGTGCCGGATATCTCACACTAATGTTTGTGTAGCGTGCATACATCCGTAGTGTCGACTATCATTCTAATAGGTGGTTGATTTTACACTCTACAATATATTTTGACTTCAAGGAAAAGCACAAATTTATGGTAAAAGTACATAGTGTACATTGTACATTGAGTTAGAGAATTCCTTATAGTGAATTACAGGTACATAATTTATGCATAATGACTTAGAATATGGAGAGCTATGAGTGGACTAACATCTGAAATTTGATTAGTAATTTTTCTCAGAAGAAGAATATTTTGTAAGATATTGTACACAGTTCAATTTAACGAAGTGGATGCATACACATGCACACAAATTTGTAATGCTGTCATGGCAATAGCCACCATGCATTGCTGAATGTGATGCGATTTCAGGGAAATTATTTCCCAACATGTTGTGTTGGGTGGGATTATAGGCATTATCAAGCACTTGCAGAATAACATTATAATTTCTACTTTTAAAAACACTAGAACAACTAGTTTTGTGAGTTCAAATCTTTTAATTTACTTTCTAACTAGGCTTATAAGCGTGAATGAAATTTTGGAGTTCAGTCGTACTTTAAAATCTACTTATTTTTGTGGTTCTGATGACATTGCTCCTATTGTTAAAAATGTTATATGCGTTTTGGCTCAACCCCTTGTTTATATTTTAATAAATCTATTGAATCTTGTAAAGTCCCAGACAATCTAAAAATTGCTAAGGTAGTGCCAATTTACAAAAACAAAGAGACTGATAATATTGTTAATTATAGGCCGGTCTCAGTCTTACCAATTTTTTCGAAATTTTTAGAAAAAATTATACGTAAAAGATTATACGACTTTTTAACACATTTTGATAATTTAACATCTCAACAATTTGGATTCAGGAAAAATTATTCAACCTACATGGCATTACTTCACTTACATGATTCAATCTCTCAGCAAATAGATAATGGTAACTACACAATTGCTATATTTTTGGATTTGTCGAAGGCTTTCGACACCGTTGACCACCACATGCTGCTGAAAAAACTCCATCATTACGGAATTCGAGGTCATGCCTTAGAGTGGTTTACAGAATATTTAACTAACCGTCAGCAGTATGTGGTGGTCGATGGTGTTAAGTCACATATTTTGTTTTTAACCTGCTGGGCCCTGTTAAGATAAGCTCTCTGCAGCTTCACAGGGTACCATACCATTTGCTTTGTATATTGTTATGTTTTTATGATTTTGTTTTAAATGGTGAATAAACAAAAAAAAATATTCATAAATGGAAAAATAGTGGTTTCTAAGTCACAAAATCCTGTGCAAATTTCATGGAGATGAAATGTTCAGTGTATACAGTAACAAGCTGTCATTTTTGTAGTCAAGGCCGCAAGGTCTGAGACCAAAATGGAGACTTTCCCCTCGAGAGCGAGACCTCAAATATGAAGGATTAAAACAAAAATAATAGATCAGAAACATAACACATGGATGGCCACGTAGACCAAGTCTTCCAAATCCTAGGGTAATACTGAGACCGAGACTCTAAAAATCAGGCGGTCTTAGGGCCAAGATCCTGAAAATGAGGTCTGAAGATGGTCTCGAGACTGAGACCTACGTACAGCATTGGTACCTGAAGACTGGAAAAGGATGTTTGTGCATGAAACCAAAAAACAAAACAAAACAAAAAAGACTCAATGAAAACTCAACCATATACTTGCAGCAGAATTGTAATTGTACGTTATTAGACATTTCTCAAGAGAATTCTCCATATTGCATATACACGATATTCACCATTGTTATCTAAATGGGGGTTTCAAGCGCCATGATATTAACGCGTATCCCACGCGTAAAGGAATGTGCGTATACTATACGCGCTGCGGTTAGACGAGGGGGTACATCGGAAAATGTTGTACAGTGAGGAAAAATGTTGTACGCATCCGAACTTTTGTATTTGTCAGTGTCTGACTGATCTCTGTGGCTAACAAGTTGATCCAGTTTTCCACTTAAATAACATACAACTGAGGGTAAAAAAAAAATCACACTGTATCGTCGTGATCGTCATTCTTGTACAATGTGCGTGTTTTGCTCAATTTACTAAATTAAGAGAAAGATGTGAATTCTGATGGATAAGGTGAATGACGCATCTCACGAAGAATGAAATTAATGGGTCACCATTGACAGACTTTATTATTTGGAGAGGATTCAGTTATATTTCTAATTTGATAATTTCTAGTGGATTTAGATAACAATGATATATTGGATGGCTTATTTTCGGTGGACACAGAAAATATTGTACTCCTTATGAAAATATCGGACTCGTCTGCGACTCGTCCGATATTTGTCACAAGTCGTACAATATTTTCTTGTGTCCACCTCAAAGCATCCAATATTATATAAGTAGCAGATACTATCAACATCCTGGACTTTTTGCAGTCTTGTTGACATCCGTTCCAACCCAAGACAGAGGCCACAGGCGGCATCGTTGATTTAATACAGCCAATCAGTTTCAAGTATTACCCCTTTTTCTTTTTTTTGTGTGTGGTTGAACTACATGTAGCTCTGCCCCACTTGTGAGAACGGTTCCATGCAAACACACATGAATAAAACTCTGACTTTATTTCAAATGTAAAAAAAATAAGGTGGAATAATGTGATTGCAATTTCATGAAAATAACATAGGTTTTTAAATACCGCATCTTTTAACGCACACAAATATGATATCTGATGTAAACAAGTTGGCAAATCACACGAGAGAATTGCAATTATCTGAGTGCGACCCCAATGGTCTCTCTGAGACTTTATGCGATATGGAAAATTGAACTTGATGATTCACCCCCAGGGGCTGAGCCTTTGTCTAGGGGCCATGCCAAGTTCAGATGAAAGCCTCATGAATTATTATGAATTTCTTTACAATACCTTGAAATTTCAACTTTTTAATCGCCATTTTGGCTGTCATCGTTGGTTATGTACACATTATTCAGTAGTAGTCTGCTATGATTCATAAAGTAGAAAAATAAAATTGTGAGATTTTATTGTCCACAATGGAAATTTGCTTTTCACCAGCATTACAATCATACAAAAATAATAAGGTTTTGATGAAGTTACTTAAGTTCTTTTTCAGTAAGATTTACAGCTCAACTCTTTACACTATAATGCAAATATGTAATACAACAATTTTTCATCATAGCAGTTCTGTGACATAATGAACTGCAACACTCAGAACTGAATAATGGACATTGCATATAAAGATTGTACGTGAGGTATCTGTATCCGATCTGTCAACAGACCTGTTCATAATTAATGCAAATTTCATGCATATGATTCTGACAAAGGTTGCTCTTGACAACCTGAAAGCTTTCCAGACATAGCAACAACTAATGTATG
>JZLH01S0462523.1:21080-33151 GCA_001188425.1 Eucidaris tribuloides | reverse complement strand
TTTTTATTTTGCTTTGATAACCCGTTGGAAACGATTTGATTTCAGTATGACACACATTTTCCATAGACCCCAACATGAGTTAACTCGTACTAAGTCACCAGCGGGTTAACATTATCTGTGTTCATACTTTCTCAGCATTACGCTTTTTGTAGAACAGCCATTTCACGTAAATGTCACGCGAGTCACGCATGTTTCATGTCACACAAGTCGTAAACAAGGGTATAGATCAAAACCGAGAAAATATTGGAGCCGAATCCAATACTTGATCAATTAAATCAATCATCTATACCCTGACATGTGACTCGTAAGGCACAGCATGCGTGACTCGCGTGACGCAAGTATGGAATGGCTGAGAAAGTTTGTCATAAAATGGAGTGTTCTCCTGTTTTCCATTAATGTGTTATGTACCAAAGGGTTATTGTCACAATATGGTACCAACTATTAATACATACAGTTTTATCATATTTTTGTAGATTTCATAAATCTCTTCACGTTTAAGAAGTTTTCTATTCATCTTCCAAGGTGTAACTTTTTGGTGACTCACTGTATACTGCATATACATACATGAACTTGGGCTTAACAGTCACTGCTTAGCAATGCCTTTCCTATTTCTGTCAGCTTATCTGACCTGGGGCTGAATCAGGCATGTGGACGACCACTTTTAACACAAAAAGTTTACTAACATATATCTTTTTGAAAAACAAAACAAAAATAACATTCAGTCTATGATGTGAGCCAGTTTAAGTTGTCATCTTTTTCATATTTAGAAATTTACCGGGTGTGTCAAATTCTTTCTAATCAATTTTGCTGCTCCTCTAAGCATTATACTCAAAATATTGTCATATAAATAACCTTTATTCTCATCAATTCTTGGAAATTTGTTTTTCTGAACTTATAAATCTTATAAACTATCTACTGTTACATTCTGTTCTTCACTTCCTGTTTCTGAACATCATTGCTATTTCCATTTTGTGTTTCTAGACTGTATTTCTGTAGTTCAGAGAAGTTCATCGGCCGTGCCTTGCCAAAAGAAGTCTTCCAGCCCACCGACGGTAAAGTCAAATCCTTCCTACAAACACTGTATTCGTCATCGCCGTTTGATACGCTGTTTGTCGAAAGATCAGAAAGCGAGGTGTTCTTACCGAGCGACGGCGCCGCCATCAAATCTTTACGCAGTAAACCTCATCGAATGACACATTCAAAGTCCAATCTGGAAACGGTGCTAAAGGACAAACCACCCCTTGGTAACAAACTGACAGGCAAACTGATGCACAAACCTCCATCTGGTAAGAACTCGTCATCTTCCAGCCTACCCCATGGATCCCGACAGAGACTGGGGGCGCACAGAGGCTCTAATCCCCATTTACTGACGACGCAGCGGTCAGGGTCGTTGACCAAACTTACGAGAGATCGTGGCGAGGCCACAAACAGTGAGGGCGACGTTTTACGTTGGGGCAGCGACCACAATTTGTCCGCCAGAGCAGCAGCTGAAATGCCATGGGCTGATTTCACTTCTCAGAGGAGAAGAAGTGGTGAGATCACATTTACACTTATGGTTTAACTTAACCCTTTGGCTATGGAAACAGACTGTGTCAAGTGTAATAACTTTTTATGAATTGAAGAATCTGGAGCTAGCAGGTTAAACATGGTGTCAGAGGTTTAAGTATGCAAGGCAGTTTGTTTTGAAATAAACTGTTCTACTTCAGAGTGTTTAATTCCTGGAATGGCACTTAAAATATGTATTTTGTCCTAACTTTTATGCAGTGTGTTCTACTTTTAATTTGCTGCTTAGAAGTAGCATGGATTTTTTTTTCCAACGTTGACACAAGCAGCTCTACATGATACGACACCACATTGAAACATACATGTAGTGTTTTAAAGTGAGGTAAACCACCTATTTGAATACTGACCAATGCGAAAACTGTGGTCCTTTAGTTTTGCCCACTGGCTAAGCAATGCCCTAGTGTGGTTACAAGGCCATGGACATCAAGACTTACCAAGTCAGTGGGATCTGCCGACAGATGACTGAAAGACATCAGTTATCTGTGCGATAATCCCTTACATATTCTTGTATATGCCATATATTTTGTGTATACATATTTTCTTGCTTAAAGACACAGGCTAACATTGTGGAGCTTCAAGTTAAAAAACAAAATGTCAAACTTTGCTATCTGAGCTACATAGTAGTGTTCAAATGGACGAACAAACACCCTAGAATATAAAAGTTTGGAAATTTATGCTGCCACTGGCAAGATATGAATGAATAACAATTAGTACTTGGGCCGAGTACAAAGTAGCCTAGATCTATATGGGAAGAAATGGGCAGGTGAATCCAGTCAACTTACGATTTTTACTTTCTTAAAGCACTAAATATTAATTTTGAAAATACAATTTTTTCAGGGCTTCATTTTTAGACCTTATCAAAGACACTTGGAGCATAGAGGATAATATAGCTCACATTTTTATCACTGTGGTCATTGTTAGTCTGTGGCTTTAACTCTTAACATGCCATAGAAATTATGGCTCTATGGACACTGTACATTTTATGCAGTGCATACTTGCGACTTTGGTACGTTAAGAGTTTAGTGTGAACATATTTGTGTGATTTTTCATTGTGTCTTGATTATTTTTTTTGTAAGTAAAAATGTGCGTGATGGTTTGCTCCTGAAATGTACAATAACAAAACTGTCGCTAAATAATTGGTTCATACCAGGGATGCCACTTTTCAGACTTTTGCCGGAATTCCTACTTTTTTTTGTTTTTCTTTTCTGTACAAAAGAATTTGCAAAATTAAAAAATCAGGGTTTTTCAAACATTTTCAGACTTTTAAATATTAGCATTGAGTGGCATTCCTGTCATACAGTAACTCAGTGATTATAACGTACACATGAAGCTGCAGACTTTGAGCTACTTTTTGAGTAAATGTTTTTTTTCTTTCTGAAAATTCCCTTCCCTTGCCTACTTTTCTAAAATATTAAACTTTTGAATTTTAAATTACCAATCAAACATCTTCATCTTGGTCATGTGACAGGGTCAGGTGATGACAGCAGTGCTGGACTGAGGAGAATGAACTCTGGCCTTTTGCGAAGCCGGGGGCTGTCCATGAACAATGAGGGTGGGCTTCATAGTCGTAGCCTGAGTTCAAGCCAGGACAACCTGAGTCTTCTGGGTAGCCATGAAAATCTTGTTTCCATGCATTACAGGTAAACCAAACGAGGGTAGCTAGCAAACTACCGGTATTAAATTACAGCTGTATTTGAGTGTAGCTTGGTTTGATTTAGTATACTGAAAGGGGAAATCAGAATAAACCAGTTTGCCCTTTTAGATGTCTTAAATGACTTCAGATACCATGGATCATTGGAAGAGTGGGGTAGGCAAATTCAGATCTTTCAGCTGAGGTATAATTCAGATAACCTTAATACCTTATTAATGCTTTTGATGCTATACTGTAAAATATAGTAACAAATCTTCGGGGTTTCCCCCCCCCCCCCTTCGAGATTTTTCATTAATTTAAAAAAAAACACGAAAGACATTCAGAATCTGTTATTAGTGTAATATGACCTTTGGGCATAAAGCTTTACAAATTAAAAAAAAAAAAAACTAAACTTGTGCTTTAAGTGTTTGAGATCAGTCCTTCGTGTAGTGATGGAGGACTGTATGAATGGCTTTTGTGAAATTGTGCTGAAAGATTCCATGCACCTTTACATTCCAATGTCTATCTGGTGCTTACATGAATATTTTGTAACTTAGCTCATATGAAGAACTATTTACTGTTGATCCAATTAGTGCTTAGTGCAACTCAGTACTGGTGACCTCTATCTGCACGTGCTTAAATTGCATATTGTTATTGATATCTTGTCTTGAGGTCTATGAGAAATGCACATTCAAGCAAAATCAAACTGTCTTCAACAGGTTAAGATTCTTATCACAGACTAAACCAAGAATATCAGAAGTTTTTCTAATTGCAGTAAAATCAACAAGGAATTCACTTGTTTGATGTTTTGAGTGTAGTACAAATAAGGTTAATGTGGTTTCTTGGATATAATCCAGTTTGAAGTGTTCATGTTGTTGATATTTAGTTCCATTTCCTTCACCAGTATTCAATCACTCCTATCTGGTCCACATTCCCTCCCAGGTCCAGGACCAGTCCCATGGGTAGCAACAGCAGCAGTCTACTGATGCACTCCGGGTCAGCCCTGAGCCTCACCTCCGGTCCCACCCCCTCCTCCCTCTCGTCCAACCCGATGTCTGTTAGCCCCATCCCTAGCCCCACCCCTAGCCCGATGAGGCTACTCTCGGACCAAGAAGCCCTGGAGGAGACTGAAGACCTGAGAGAGTTTGAGAGGACCCTGTCCATGGAGCTGTGTCTGGACGCGGGGAGGGAGTTTGCATTGACACATTTGACCCTAGGAATGTTACAGGTATGTTCTGGACTGTTAACCCTTTGTATACTACTGCAACAATACTCTATGCAAATGATGTGTGATATTTTGAGCATGGCCGGTGTGGTAAGGGTTAATTTGATAGTACTTAACCCCTTGGCAGGCCTTCAACTGGTCCTACCTTTCCTACTTTTTCCTACTTTTTTGTGAAGATCCTAATTTTCCTATTTTTTCCCCTAAAGATCCTTATTTTCCTACTCTTTCCTACTTTTTGTCAAAAAACCCCTTTGCAATAGGTTTAATATTTGTTTGGAGTTGAGTAGTCTTTACAGGTTGATGCTTAGAGTACAGTAACAACCATCATCACCTGTTTGTGTAGGAAAATGTGTTTCCACCGATTTCCACTTTTTTCACATTTTTCCATTTTTTTTTTGTTGGTTACTACTCCAAACACTACTTAGAAATATCCTACTTTCCTCCTGCTTTGGTGGATTTAATCCTACTTTTCTCTGACTTTTTAGAGAATTTTGCTCGTAATTTTGTCCTACTTTTTCATCCAGGCACAGTTGAAGGCCTGGCTTGGGGACGGCGGGCTTGTACAAAAGTCCAGTCAATCTCACAAACAGAGACAAGTTTCTACATTTTCAGTTTTAAAAGGTGTACTTAGTGGGATGCGACCATTTGTAGGCACTATAACCTCACTTTATATGAAAGGTTTGGCATATATGGGGGGACTTTGTGGAAGCATTTGTCTCTGGAGTGTGAGATGTACTGGGCTTCTGTACAAGCCTGTTGTCCCCAAGGGGTTAATAAGCCAAAATCATCACTAAATAAATTAGTAAAAACATCTAGGGCATCCTGATACTGGCGTGCGTGGTATCACAAGAACAAAACTGCCTTTAACCCGTTGGTTACGGGAACCGGATGTGGCCTGTGTTAACTCTATGGAATTTTCAGAATCTCGGAGGCAACGGGTTAATAGGAGTTGTTCATATATTTCAAATGCAATTGGACAACTGCAGCTGATGTCTGTGCTTGTCTTTTTCCTAAATTATTTTCCGGGGGGCATATTTTCTTTACTTGTTATTCTTATGTTTGTCATTTTTTTTTGTACACTATTTCACTATTGAAATTTTAGTCTAATTGCCACTTCCTTCCAATATCTGAGATACTTACTCATGCAAGTGGTACTTGTCATTATAATTGCATTAAACATGGTTTCATTTAGTTTGCAAGTCACTGTTGCATACAAAGACAAATTTAAAATATAATGAACTCACATTGTACATTTGAGGTTGCATTTCTGTGCCACAGAGTAGCATGATATCGTGTTGTAGCTGACTTATGTTCCACCTTCTTCACTCTTTAACATACTACATCTTATATATTCTCCCAGAACATCATAGACCAGTACAATGAGTGCGGGGATGACGCCTTCCTTCTCAACACCATTCGAACCGTCTTCATGTCGGACGCGGGGCTCAATGCAAGCTTCAAGGTTTGTCAACCCATTCTGTCTCTATGATCACAAAAGGCTAGACCCACCACCAAAACCTGTGGTTGGCGTCAGGAAGGGCATCTAGTCATTAAAATCATGCTCCACCAAGTCCCCATAATTATATTGAGGTGAATCCAGCCACCCCCGTAATGGGGACAAAATGGTATTTAAAAATCTGGATAATTACTAACTACTATTTATAGTGTATAATAACTAAAAATTATCTGTTAATTCTGCTACGGGATTTATTCATTGTAGGCATTGCTTCTTTCTTGTTCCCTTGGGGATGATGAGCTTCTACACAAGCCCAAAAAGTATGACAAACTTTTCAGACAGACATTGGATAAATGGAGTTGCATTGCCTAGTGCCCCATAAAGTATCTAACTGTGTGAAACTTGCTTACCATAGCCTCCGTAATCTTCAAGCAATACGCAAATATCTTACACAAACAACTGCTGAGCAGCTCGTTCATGCATTTGTGACATCACGAATTGACTGTTGCAACTCATTACTTTATGGTCTCCCGAAGTGTCAACTGCAGAAGATCCAACGGGTCCAGAATGCTGCTGCCCGCTTGGTCATGAATGCAAGGAAACATTGTCACATCACACCAATCTTGAAAAGTCTACACTGGCTGCCAGTTGAAAAGCGGATACAATATAAGATCCTTCTAATCACTTTCCGAGCATTAAACTTTTCTTCCCCACAGTACATCAACTCTCTCCTGAAAATCCACAAACCATTACGTTCCGGCCTGCATTCGTCTAGTCACCTTTCCTTGGTTGTCCCCAAATCAAATCGAACATGGGGTGATAGATCATTTGCAACAGCAGCTCCTCGTCTGTGGAATGGACTTCCCAAATCAATTCAGTTGGCTGAGACCGTCGACATTTTTAAGAATGATCTAAAGACATATCTGATGAAAGACTTATTTTAACCAAGAAGGACACTTACTGTGAGCGCCTTGAGCATCCTATGGATGGACATGTTTGCGCGTTATAAATATCTATATTATTATTACACATATTTTACTATAAATATAAAGAAAGAAAATAGATATTCTGTGAAAAAAAAGTCAGAAGAAAACATAAATTTATAAGTTTATAATCCCTGCCAAGGAAGTTGTGATAATGTATTTGTGACCTATCACCTCAAAACACACCATTAGTTGGAAAGATTCTTTTGTTTTTTTAAGTTAAGAGACTCTAAACTCTGAAATGGTGTATGATTTGTCTAGGATGGACAAAGCAAACCCATTTAAAACACACTCACAAGTTTGGACTATCACCTAAGCCATTATCGGGAAGGCAGATAAAAACGACTGCAAAGATTTATTTATTTATTTATTTATTCATTTCCATTCATAGGGTGGATAGCCCTTGCAGCAAAAATGCTGATTTTAAAAGGGGTCCACGTTCAATAAAAAAAAAACACAATACAAACAAAATCAACAAAATCAACAATAATCAAACAAATACATTAACATAGAGATTAAGATAGAGCTTACTAATGCGAAATGGGAGGCCTTTGAAACTGTACCGTAGAAAGCTTGTTGGTATACATACTCACTTTTCCAAAAAAAGACTTGTAATTGGACAATCCTTGTTGGCAGTTACAGTCACTGTCAATGAATAGTCTACAAACATAATGTAGCTTTGTGGTGATACCAGAATTATTATGGGGGGGGGGGGGGGGAATTGAAGATGTTGGACAACAAGCAATTATATGTGATATTATATTACGGTTAATCTTGCGATGTGAAGATCAAACTTGGCAAAATTTCTAAGCTCCCGCAAAAACCTGGTCAAGGTTACTTTCATTAAAAATCATACTTCTGAATCCTTTCGGGCCCTCAAATTTGGACAGATGAGTGTGACTGTGTAGTTTTGGAAAATATCAGAATGGAAGAATCAGCTTTTCCATCGCAACTCAACTATATACCACGTTTATGCGAAAATTACCATTGCAACTTAGTGTTTGTGTTGTGGCGACAGGTGACATTTTGTCCTTGCATAAATCTCACTTTGACTCTGATATTGGTCTATTGTACAGGTTGACGAAATGCGGTGGGACAGCCCATTAGACTTGTCAGCCGTGAGGGCAGCATACAACCTGTTGTCGAGTCTACGACCCAAAGACAGATTCATGATGACGTTGACCAATGCTCTAGAGATCCTGTTGATGAAGTTGGACAAGATGCTGATACAACCCCATGAAATCAACCAGGTTAGATAGGTTTGAGGTTGTCCTTCTGTCTATACTCCGTGATCTCGTTATTGCGATATCTGGAGAATCCATGGGTGGATTTTGATTGTACTTGGCCCAGGCATGTACTGTAAAGATAGTGAAATTGTTCTGCCAAGTAACCAAGGCTAAAGGTCAAGGGTCAAAAGTCAATGAACTTTGCATTGCCCTTATTCAGGTATATCTTTAGCTTCAGGGGCCGGTTGCACGAAACCGTCATAACTCCAGCGCTATAGTTGTCACTGATGTCTGGAGATATGACGCACAACTATTTGCGTTTCACGAAACCATGACATCTCCAACTCCAAGCAGAATGGATAGTAAACTAGTCTTTGTCATAAATGGTATGATCACTTGCGACATTTGTGACATGCTTTTCCAGCGTTAACTGAAATTACGGACAAATATTTGATTGAAATTAATAAGAAGAGATTTTTATCAACATAAACCATCACATAATTACAAACAATACACGCTTAATAACTCTTAAGTATCAATTTTATCGTCAACTAGATAGCACATGATCAATAAAATAATGACCCTCCAAGGATACCGTAACTGCATTAATTAATTTTGCAGCTTTATTCACTGCACTGTTTTTATTTGGTCCTTTTAATGTCTATATTTATTTAGTGTGTTCTTTTGTTCTTTCATATTAATTCTATCTTAGTTAATAGAGTATTGAAATGTTTATTTAAGTTGTATAACACAAAATTTTTATAATATTTAATGACAGACGCTTATAACAATGATTTCTAACCACTCTAATAACAATAATGTCATACAGATTTAAGAAACTTATCACTGATATCTTACGACATGTTTGGGATACGTGTCAAATTGAAATATCCTTTAAACATTTAATAGCATGATTTGAAGGGTTTTATTATTGTAAAATTACTAATTTTGCCGGTTGTATTTGACAGTTTGTGGATTCTTGAAATGGCATGTGCATAGTGTAACTGTAGGTGGCGTCTGATTTATGACGGCTCCGGAGCTGTCATAACTTTTGTCACTGGAGTTACGATGTCAGGGTTTGGTGAAATGCATTATGGAGATGTCCATGAAGTTAGGAATGTCAAGCTTTCGTGCGACCGGCCCTTGTTCGCTAGCTCCGTTTCGAGTTACATACTGTATACGCGGTGTAGTGTTTATTTCATTGCAGTAATCAGTGGATCGCGATGGACGCGCACGCTAATACGAAAGAGCCCGAATAATCAATTCCGCACATTTTGGTAAATTTGGTAGGACCTCCACTCAGTTTGCTGCTCTCATTGGCCGTACTGAATACACGATCTGCCAGTGCGCTGCTGCGTGCATCGAACTGGTTTCGCAACACATCAACACCCATGCGCAACGGAGCTAGCGAACAGGGTGACGGCCCTGAGTTTTGTTCTCATCAGGCTAGTCGATGGCCACGATTCAGTCCCTTTAACATATGTACTCTAGTCGTTGAAGTTCAATAAACTTATTCGCAATGTAGCATAGTGCTGACTGGGGTTAGCCACCATGTTACACAATATCAGATTGATCTAGCGTAAATTGTTGTGAAAGGTTCAATGATCGATCATTGAAAGATAGTATTCAGGGGCCAGTTGCACGAAAGCCAAGCCTTTTGCTAACCAAAGGCACTGAAGGCAATTGCTGTCGGTGCCCTCCCTCATCGCCGTGCTGCCCCTAAAAATCCCTTTCATTTTTCAATGAAACCTAGGCAATTTTTCAAGTGCCCTTCAAAAAATGCCTGGCCCTTTCCATGGCTTAGCAAAAGGCTTGAAGAAAGCCTGACCTCCTAACTTCGTGAACAACCCCAGGGTTAAGTCAGAATGCCTTTCACGAAACCACGATATCCTAACTTCATGGACAAATCCAGTGACAAAAGTTATGATGCCTCTGAGCCGTCATAAGTCAAACGACACCAACGGCCACACTAAATGTGTGTGGCTATCGGCAGTCAATTATGACAGTAATCATAAGAACTATACGTTGATGGTGACGAAAGTTCATGAAAACTGGCACAAGTAAATTCTGAAGTTTCCATATTCATGGATAACGTGATATGAGTTGCTATTATCAAAATGTACAGATGTACAGAATCTGACTTATTTCAGAATTAGTAGCCTCCCATGAATATTGCTGGACAGGTGTTTATTGTGAATTATAACTCGTTTAAATGAACAGAAAAATCTTTTAATTTATTTTTTATGAACAAAACTTTGAAATTAAATGTTTGATTTACCATAAAAAATACATATTGACATATAATGTTTTAAATGAGCGAAATATACAAAATCTACCAATACTGAGACTGGTACAGAAGACAGAAGGAGAAGAAGTATCTTCGTTGGAACATTACTCTATCTAGGAAATGTTTTCTTTATTTGTGTGTTTTTGTAATTATGATGAAAATTTCTTTAATTTCATTGATGTAACTTGAAGCTTGATCAAATAAAAGTGACAATATCATTTTCAATAGATACTTTCCCATATTTTACACTTCACGGTTAAATAACATGATAGCAAATTTCAAATGAATATGGTTTCTGTGACAAAGACTAATTCACAAACACGATACTATCGATAACGATTGTAGTTAGAGATGTCGTGGTTTCGTGAAATGCAAATTGTCTTCCCTGACATCTCCAGACATTGGTGACAAATATATAGAACTGGAGATGTGACAGTTTTGTGCAACCGGCCCCAGCTTCTTGCGTAAATGAAACTGACAAATATTTTTTGATTGTTCATGGAAGTGAACATAATACACCATTAACATTCATTAACAAAAAATGAACATATTTGCACAATACATTCTGAGTACCGGTATTCATAGCAATTTGTTATTATATAACATACATGTAGTACACACAACAAAAAAAGTAACTACCCCCACTTTCAAGCTATAACTTTTTAAACAAAATAAGTTTAAGCAAGATAATTTAGCAGGAGTATTTCTACACTCATTGACTAACTTCTGTGTGAAAATGTGATTCATCCATCAAGCCATGCATGAGTGAGCGTGCATTAAAGGTGGAAATGTCACTTTTCAAAAGTCACAGGAGTCCTCTCTGATGCCAAAATAAAGGTGAATAATGGCATTTTTTGCTTTATTTATAAAGTGTGCTCACTTAACCATGATATGGATTACAACCTCTTATGTTCGTACAACATGTAAAGATATATTTTGTTGTAAAATATCAGATTTCAATTTTTGCAATAAACTTTATGGATTTTACAATTTCAAAATTGAGAGAGGATGGAAATATTTAAATTGAGCTCACTGAAGCATAAAATATGCAACAAGTGCCAGGGGAGGTATAAGGGGGTCAAACGATAGATAATTAACATAAATAGCGCTTAATCATTCACCAGAAACAGAATTTGTCAAAATCCTACATCACAAATCCCCCAAAATGACCCGTGTGACTTTTGAAAAGTGACATTTTTGCCTTAAATATGTGCTCACTCATGCATGACTTGATGGATCAACCACATTTTTACACAGAATTTATTCAATTAGTGCAGGAACACCCTTGCGAAATTATTTTGCTCATGACCGTTCTTATATAAAGTTATGGTATTTTGAAAAAGGGGGTAGTTACTTTTTTGTGTGTGTTTATGATAACATACTACCCTACCTACTCAAAAGTATTGCAACATACACTATAACACATGCATTTTGAGTTGAAGGGGTCTTTCTATAATGATGTCCTAAGAAAGTTTATAACTGGAAAATAACAAATTCTTTGAAAAGAAATCAATGAACAACAGTTTTTCTTTCTTTCTCCATGGCGGAGAGATTATCAAATGCAGGTGCACCCATGGCAGAGGGGCTGGAACACAAAATTTGACATTTTTTTCGCCTCACTATAGGGGTGGGGTGTTAATTCACACTAGCATCGTAATTCGGTTTCATATTTCCCGTAAAAGGGCTTGGATGGCTTGGAAA
>JZLH01S0462512.1:5268-15273 GCA_001188425.1 Eucidaris tribuloides | reverse complement strand
AGAGAGAGAGAGAGAGAGAGAGAGAGAGAGAGAGAGAGAGAGAGAGAGAGAGAGAGAGAGAGAGAGAGAGAGAGAGAGAGAGAGAGAGAGAGAGAGAGAGAGAGAGAGAGAGAGAGAGAGAGAGAGAGAGAGAGAGAGAGAGAGAGAGAGAGAGAGAGAGAGAGAGAGAGAGAGAGAGAGAGAGAGAGAGAGGGGGAGGGATAGATAGAGAGAGAGAGAGAGAGAGAGAGAGAGAGGGGAAGGGGAAGAAAAGAAAAAAAGGAGAAAAGGAAGGAGCAGAGGAGGAGAAGAGGAGGAAGAAGAGGAGAGGGAGGAGGAGGAGAGAAGGGGAAGGGGAAGAAAAGAAAAGGAAATAAAAAGTGGAGGAGGAGGAAGAGAAGAAGACAAAGAAGATTTATCATTGATACATGTATTTATTTCAACTCATTTGTGTGTGTCTTGTTTGTGTCTGTTTCCATTCGAGGTCCACCCTCTTTCATTCCGTTTTTAGAAATTAGATTATACTATATTTTTTCAAAGTAGTAACATTGTTTTCAACAATATTGATAGTTTGTGTGTCTGTTGCAGTTGCCCAACCAAGTCACTGAAAGTCGGAGTCGCGACTACCTAGTCACTACATCCGACTTACCGCCAGTGTGACAGTGTGGACCATAGACATGACATACTCCGTCAAAACATAGATACTGCATACGTGGGACTATCAGGAGACTAACATTATACATGCAGTAAAAAAAATAGATTTTTAAAACGTACTTATCGCTATCATTGGATTGCCTGACTCATGAAAACACGGAGCACAATCTGTTTTAAAATAAATTTCCTCCCATACATCGGCCTATGCGCCTATCCCACACTGTAGCGACACCACTCCGAAAATATCCAGCGATAGATCGGAACTAGCTACCTCGAGTGAGTTTCTGGACAACGCCCTCTGCGGCGAAAATCGTGTTAGTTTCATACACGGCTACGTACGTAAACTCCCACTAGTTTGACTTCGGTACATAAACCCGGCGGCAAATATAGTGAATCCATGGATCCTCTCTAGTAATCTGATAGTGGCTTGTTAGCGGGGCCGCGCCGAGGTACAGATTTCGGGCCAGGAGTTTGTTATTTGTTCGTATTTTGTTCGAATAAACATGAAGATTTTGAGTTCATTCATTGTGACATAAAATCATGCAACATTCGGTGCGGACAACTAAAGTATATTTTAGCTACCACAACGGACTAGTAAATATAGATTTTGGCTAGTCCGCCGTGATTTTTGCTAGCATTGGCTAGCGGGCTAAACCGTTAATTTCGAGACCGTGGCCTGATTCCTTCAATAGACTTAACTGGTGTAATGTAGGCTATTTATAGACTCCAATGCAGTGGAGAATTGTTTATTTATAGATATCTTGCCAGTGGCAAGCATAACTTTCCCAAAACTTTTTGCATTCTAGGGTGTCTATAATTGTCCATTAAGTCACTAACTATGTATAGCTCAGATATCGCAGTGTGGTTTATTTGTTTTTTATTGAAGCTCAACAATGTTGGCCGCTACGTCTTTAATATCCAAACCCAGACGTACGTGGCCATTAGACATAAATGATACACATCAATGAACAGAATATATACACTCGCATTTTCCCGACTTAATGCGAGAATAGAGGACATTACATGTATATCAAGCGGGTGACTTAAAGGTATTGGCTAACATTTACATAGCAGTTAAAAAAAAAATCACTTTAACATATCGTTTTGAAGTCATGTAAACGATTGGTCGGAAATTGGCTTTCAAGCCCTCTCTAACCTCGCCATCGTACGTGGGGCAAATTAGAAATGAGAAAATCGTTTGGTCTTGGTCTGGTGTCCCTATAGGGAGGATTTTATTTCTCCTATGGGGGCATAATCAGAAGGAATGTATCAATTAACAGACCTTCATTTTTCTTGAAAAAATAAATGAACTGAAATCTACAGTAAACATACAAATACAGCACGACATTTAAAACAAATAAACTAACAACAGATATACACAGAAACAATTGTCTTTGCATGAATAATATTGAATTACATGAAACGTGTCAGTAACGATGGGTGTTTGAAGCGTTTTTGAGAAGCAAACATCGGCGTGTATATAACGAAAAAGAAAACAGATAAACAGAGACGCAATCTTTTACATGTAAACCTGTACTTAAATAAAAGTGGCCATTCATGATATTTATCTTGAATAGAAGTTTTTTAATATTTTATTTCAGTCAAGCCCATATATTTGTGATATTTTAGAAAAAACAGACGTGTCATATAAAATGTCAGACATGAATAATAATTGGGTCTGGCCGAATTTGGCCATGACATGATGACGGTCATTGTATATGTAAGAAACAGCACAATTAAGTATGAAACTTTATACAGATTTCTGGGGCATATCTTACAGCAACTGAATCACAGTAAGCTTCGAGGGCTGGCTTGTTTATAACACAGAAGTAGTCTAAAAACTGTAACACTAGATGCAAGTCCGGGTTAACTAATCATAATATGAGAACCTTGTTGTGTTCAGGGTCAGAGATTTTGATTGAAGTAATATTTGAATTTGTATAAATAAGAAGAATGGTTATGGACTTGGATGAAAGGCGCATCCGCTTAAACATTGTTTCCCCGGTTTAAAAAAAAAAATCTGAGCAACATGATCCCTTTGCTACTATAGTGTCTCTCATAAATTCTGCAAATGAAGACCTAAGAGAAAGATGTTGTTCAACACCATCCTTTAATGCTCTTTCAAAGGGAAAATCAATGCGCGACCATTCCACTTTTTCCTCATAATATTATACTGCCATGTTATAGATTTTTTTCATATAGGATATTAATCCATGTTGCCGATAATTATGTTACATATTTTGCTAGTGACAGCATGTACATATTTTTTTTTTACTCTATAGGGAGTTAATTTGTCTATTCAAACAGTACCATACAGGTCAAGTAATATAATTGACCATGTTTTAAACGATGCTTCCACAATGTTGAATCGTATCTTTAAATGTCCATGGGTCTCATGTAATTGTCCACCGTAGCATCATCCGGAGTCGCCAGTGCCAAAATAAAGACTAGTTCTCGATAATGTAGTGCGTGAAGTCAGTGCGATCACTGTGGCTATACGGTTAGATTGTCTAATCTCGTGATTATTGTTATTACATTTTGGGGCTTATAGTGGTCGCTAAATGAGAGCAAGGATGTGCATTTTGATGAAAATCGTATTTGCATTAAATTCATTTTCACGGTCTCTTGCTTTATAAGAGGTAAACACTTATATCGATGTTCAAATTACATCCGAGCATAGCCAGTGACGTTGGAAAAAACGGGGAAAGCATTTTATTTAAGACGCCAATGGGTGTAACTATGACCTAAAAAAATGTATACAGCTATTATAAAGAAACCTTAAGGTTTATAGAATCGGGTCGCAGTCAACACCCAAAACTACTCATAACCTATAAAATCTCTTGCGCTTCCTTGTTTTTCATTTGTTCACTTCTCTCTCTCTCTCTCTTATGCCTAAAATATGGATTGGTTTTAGTCAAGATATGCACAATAATTTTACTCCCCATCAAACCAAAGCTCCGCCTGATCGACCGATTGGGGAAGGGAGAAATGATAATAATCAGTCATTTTGAAACAGATACACAGTATTGGGATTGAATGCACATTTCTATAAAATTGGAATGATGCATTCAGACATCACCATATCCATGTATAGGAAAAGGAATCAGGGATGAACAGGATAGAATGGATTTGGTATTGGCTATAAAAAGATTCTGCTATTCCGGAACGAAATACCCAATATCACACTGGCAATAATCTAACCTGCTTTTGAACCACTGCTTATTGAAAGTTGAAACATTTTGCCATTCATGTTCATCCATGGCGCCACTGGTTTAAAGGTAAAAATGATATACAAAACAGAATGCTCAAAGTATTGAATAAAAAAGAGCCCAGCTTGCTGTTGAGCTAAGAAGAAGAAGAAGAAGAAGAAGAAGCAGAAGAGGAAGAAGAAAGGGAAAAAAAACAAAAACAAAAATAACATGTTTATGTCAGTAGTCTGGTAAACAATAAACTTGTTGCATACTTCTCATAAAAATGTCAAAGATTTAATCCACGTCTTTTTTTCACTTTTTGTCCACCAAAATGTGCTATACGATCCCTCTATAGGTCCATCAGAAAACTAAATCATTAATACTACAATTGTACAAATGTTGTTCCTCGAGTCGATTGTAACCGAAATAGCAATGTATCTTACATAATTGATTTTTTTTCCCCATTTCAAGTTTCCATTTTAGCCACAGACCTACTCTAGTTCGTAGTTTTCTGTATTAAATGTGCCGTAACGTTAGAAACGTTATGCTTTTTAATCCATACAAATGAGTCCCACTCACTCTTCAAAATAATTTTCTTTTAAAAAAATACGCTTAACTTCCTCAGCATTCTCCCCGGAGAGAGCATTTAATGCGTACATGAATGTTTCGTTCATTGGATTCACTTCCTACCGTTTTCTACTGTCTTTCCTTTTCTGGGGGGGGGGGGGGATGTGTGGTTTAAGTGCGTCCTTGTCCTGCATCCTTGTTGTCATAATTGCGTTTAGAATGATTTACAGCCATCCAACCGTATCTGACGTGTAAATTAGATAAGAAAGTTTACTCGCTTTGCAGTGGAGAAAACATGGATATTGTCACTTGACCGTTTACTTCTGTCCAGTCTCCGTTATGAAGTGAACCTCCTCCAGAGACTATGACGTTGATAAAAGGGAACACACCATATTTCCAAGTAGGGGAATAGTTAATGTAATTTTATAGGTCAGAAAACATTTTACAAAAAAAATGTTTCTTTTATAGGGAAAGGAAATTTAACACTAAAATATGGCATGAAGAAAGCACTTATAAATTCGATATTTATTGAAATATGTGATGAAATTCGTACGAATCAATTACTTTTTAACCAATTGGAGACGATTTGATTTCGCTATAACACGCATTCACCATAGACTTCAGCACGAGATATCTCGTACTAGGTCTCCTGTCATGTTAAGTCTTAACGTGCCGAAGTCGCAGATCTGGGACAAATATAATACATAAAGTCCATAGAGATTAAAATCCTCCGGCACGTTAAGAGTCAAGAATACAGGGACATGAAGAAGGTGTTTGATTTAATATCTTTAGATGCAGTATCGCAATTTCGTATCACATACAGACAAAGAGTACTACCTTGCTGATGTAATCGACGAAATTTGCTCTGATTTTGAGGACATTTTATATCGTCTGACGTAAGCGCTTTTGCAAGTTCAACATCCATAACAGACGAACTCCAGTTCGCAAAGAAAACTATCATGGTGACTTTCTTCTCCCGAATCATCGTTCCTTTCCTCGGTTTTACAATGCATACATCGCCCTGACAAGATGAATTAGGTTCCATTTATCGGCGAATATTTGCCAGGCGTAATAGAGGTGTTAGGTTGGCCGTGTCGTTATCGTGCTGTTTAAGAAAAACAGAGATAGTAATTTCCTTTCCAAATCGCAAATGTCGCTGTGCCGTATCGTATTTCTCGCTTTCATTTACAACCTTTTGCAAACATTTCGCTGCCTGCACACCGCCACCAAAGGAAGACGGCTACTTCAAAATAAACACGGCTATCAACCATACCGCCCACATAAGTGTATGTCAGTAGTGGTAAAATTGCCATTTTGTGCTAATGACACCGCGGCTACCAGTTACATACTTGATAGTTGTAAATTACAGATATACAGATACATAGGCAGGCAGACACATAGATGAATGGATGGATGTAAAGATAGATAGATTGATAGATAGATAGATAGATAGATAGATAGATAGATAGATAGATAGATAGATTGGTAGATAGATAAATAGATAGAAAGATAGATAGATATATAGATACATAGATAGATAGATAGATAGATAGATAGATAGATAGATAGATAGATAGATAGAGAAATGCATGGATAATTAGAAACAAGACACATAGATGGATACACAGATAATACATACATTACATACACGTACATACATAAAGCATACGTAAACAGGAGGACAGGCAGATAATGCTGAAATATTATAAAGATATGAAGTGGTATCAGCTCTCTTATAAGTTAAAAATAAAAATAAAACATCTCCAGTCTGTTTGATGTTAATTTTTGAAATCCAAAGTAACGATATCATATTTTGTGAAAGATTGATGAAAAGGTTATTTGTTCGACCAAAACTATATTTGGGATGTACCTGATGAATCAGAAAACTAAATCATTAATACTACAATTGTACAAATGTTGTTCCTCGAGTCGATTGTAACCGAAATAGCAATGTATCTTACATAATTGATTTTTTTTCCCCATTTCAAGTTTCCATTTTAGCCACAGACCTACTCTAGTTCGTAGTTTTCTGTATTAAATGTGCCGTAACGTTAGAAATGTTAAACTTTTTAATCCATACAAATGAGTCCCACTCACTCTTCAAAATAATTTTCTTTTAAGAGAATACGCTTAACTTCCTCAGCATTCTCCCCGGAGAGAGCATTTAATGCGTACATGAAAGTTTCGTTTATTGGATTCACTTCCTATACCGTTTTCTACTGTCTTTCCTTTTTTTTTGGGAGGGGGATGTGTGGTTTAAATGCGTCCTTGTCCTGCATCCTTGTTGTCATAATTGCGTTTAGAATGATTTACAGCCATCCAACCGTATCTGACGTGTAAATTAGATAAGAAAGTTTACTCGCTTTGCAGTGGAGAAAACATGGATATTGTCACTTGAGCGTTTACTTCTGTCCAGTCTCCGTTATGAAGTGAACCTCCTCCAGAGAATATGACGTTGATAAAAGGGAACACACCATATTTCCAAGTAGGGGAATAGTTAATGTAATTTTATAGGTCAAGAAACATTTTACAAAAAAAAAATGTTTCTTTTATAGGGAAAGGAAATTTAACACTAAAATATGGCATGAAGAAAGCACTTATAAATTCGATATTTATTGAAATATGTGATGAAATTCGTACGACTCAACTACTTTTTAACCAATTGGAGACGATTTGATTTTGCTTTAACACGCATTCACCATAGACTTCAGCACGAGATATCTCGTACTAGGTCTCCTGTCAGGTTAAGAATACAGGGACATGAAGAAGGTGTTTGATTTAATATCTTTAGATGCAGTATCGCAATTTGCAATTTCGTATCACATTCAGACAAAGAGTACTACCTTGCTGATGTATTCGACGAAATTTGCTCTGATTTTGAGGACATTTTATATCGTCTGACGTAAGCGATTTTGCAAGTTCAACATCCATAACAGACGAACTCCAGTTCGCAAAGAAAACTATCATGGTGACTTTCTTCTCCCGAATCATCGTACCTTTCCTCGGTTTTACAATGCATACATCGCCCTGACAAGATGAATTAGGTTCCATTTATCGGCGAATATTTGCCAGGCGTAATAGAGGTGTTAGGTTGGCCGTGTCGTTATCGTGCTGTTTAAGAAAAACAGAGATACTAATTTCCTTTCCAAATCGCAAATGTCGCTGTGCCGTATCGTATTTCTCGCTTTCATTTACAACCTTTTGCAAACATTTCGCTGCCTGCACACCACCACCAAAGGAAGACGGCTACCTCAAAATAAACACGGCTATGTATCGTTTATCAACCATACCGCCCACATAAGTGTATGTCAGTAGTGGTAAAATTGCCATTTTGTGCTAATGACACGCGGCTACCAGTTACATACTTGATAGTTGTAAATTACAGATATACAAATACATAGGCAGGCAGACACATAGATGAATGGATGGATGTAAAGATAGATATAAAGATAGATATATTGATAGATAGATAGATAGATAGATAGATAGATAGATAGATAGATAGATAGATAGATTGATAGATAGATAAATAGATAGAAAGATAGATACATAGATAGATAGATAGATAGATAGATAGATTGATAGATAGATAAATAGATAGAAAGATAGATACATAGATAGATAGATAGATACATAGATAGATAGATAGATAGATAGATAGATAGATAGATAGATAGAGAAATGCATGGATAATTAGAAACAAGACACATAGATGGATACACAGATAATACATACATTACATACACGTACATACATAAAGCATACGTAAACAGGAGGACAGGCAGATAATGCTGAAATATTATAAAGATATGAAGTGGTATCAGCTCTCTTATAAGTTAGAAATAAAAATAAAACATCTCCAGTCCGTTTGATGTTAATTTTCGAAATCCAAAGTAACGATATCATATTTTGTGAAAGATTGATGAAAAGGTTATTTGTTCGATTAAAACTATATTTGGGATGTACCTGATGAAATACGTCGAATTTAAAAGTTGCGTTCAACCAGGGAGGAGTGAAAGTTTGTGATTGGACCTAGGATAATATCTCGGCCGTGTTCTTTACAGCTTCCTGTTGCATTCACCTTTATTACTTCAGTTTGATATGTTATACCATTAAACTGTTTTACAACTGTAGTTGCCTTTCAAGCGAAAATACCTGGCTAATTTTAATTGGAAGTAGACATGTTCTGAGGGGCGGAATATCAAACGCAATTGCAAACAAAACAAATTTAATTTGTGATTTACGTACATTGTATGTACTTGCATTTGATTGTGTGAGTGTGTGTGTGTGTGTGTGTGTGTGTGTGTGTGTGTGTGTGTGTGTGTGTGTGTGTGTGTGTGTGTGTGTGTGTGTGTGTGTAGTGTGTGTGTGTGTGGGTGTGTGTGTGTGTATGTATGTATTTGTCAAAACGGGTTCGAAAATTTCGTGTGAGTACGTGAATGCGCCGTCAGAACTGCCAAACTTAGCTTAATGTAAACGATCAGCTGTAAAGGTTTAATTTGGAAATTTTGAGACAAAAATAGTACATTACATGCACACGTTCGATTTAATTTAAGGACTATCTTTTTAAATGTAAAAGACGCACTTTAGTTTGTGAATGTTACACGAGCTTATCCTCTAGCACACGATTCTGATTATCAGACCTTTTTATTCGAAATTCGGGGCGATTCTGTTCGGAGTTCATCTATTGTAGGTTTTGAATTACTTTGACGATTGTAATAAAATAGACTAGTTTGTAAATGAATTGAAAACATAATAAAAGTGGCAGTGATATATTAATATCACCATCCAAATGAACACCATGAGTATGCAATCTTATTATTCTAACTTCCTCAGAACTGTTAGCTTGTTGACTTCACAATGTATAGCACCCTGAAAACGTTACTCCATCGCCTGAATTTATGCTATGCTCAATTTCTTGGAAAAAAATAATGTAAGCGGCCAGATTTTGCTAGGTGCTTTTTATGTACAGACATTCGGGATTAGTATCATCCAATGACAAACAAAAATGTCGCTTTATGGTTTTATTCTACGCCTACATGAATTTCTTGCGTGACGGTTAGGAGCATGGTGAAATATGTAGCGTGGCAGAGTGGTGACAGTAATTCGTTAACATCATGATTTATTACACGATTATGCAGCACGGATGCATGCACGCGTAAGATTAACGACATGAGATGCTCCCCGCTCCATGGCTGAACCCCAAAGACCACGGTCAAGGTGACGGTTATTGGATCAGAAACGAAAAGGTAAGACTTTCGAATTAACCAGGCTTTGAACTGGAGACCGTAATTAGAAAGGTGTACGTGATATATGCGCTGGTTCACTGCCAAGTGGTATTTTCGCGGTGAATGGTTTATGGACACGTGTCGTTGAGGCTTCTCTTTCTTACGTGATGCATGATGCTCCCAGAGGCGTGGCAAACTTTACCTCGGTATCAAGACTGGTCGACATGGTGCATGCATTATATCAGTATCGATTGGTGGTTTGCAAACACACACACACACACACACACACACACACACACACACACACACACACACACACACACACACACACACACACACACACACACACACACACACACACACACACACACACACACACACACACA
>JZLH01S0462490.1:31743-43113 GCA_001188425.1 Eucidaris tribuloides | reverse complement strand
ATTTTGGTTTGAGTGGCATTTTCATTTCTCCCACATACATGTCACTGCTCTTTAATCCAAATGAAAGACACTCCACGCGTGGATCTTTCCATTGTAGTACTGCGTAGTCATGACGACGACGAGATGGGCGATCTCAAGTGTCATCCCCAGCACATCATATCGTGAGGCACACCACCTGCCACGGCTCAGACGTGTAAGAGCTGCTCCACGCTTCTGTTCAATCTCGGAGAGACCTCGTGAAGGTAGGCGATGCAATTGCTTAACATCTCTCTCTAGTTTCTGAGTTGGAAAAAGCAGGCGCGTTAAACATGAGCATTCGTGTAAAGAACAGTAGTTTTTCCTTTTGTTAAAATTTAATATTCTTAGTATTTTGGTGTAAAATATCTGTTTTGTACAACTTTTTTGAAAGTGGTTCTGTTTTCAAAAATTCAATTTTTGTGTTATTCCATCCTGTCTTAGTTTCATTTCAAGATTTAATTTGTATATTTATAATGCAGCAAAATTCTGTGTTTTTCTATTTATAAAACAAATGCAGCCAATTGTACGAGTTAAAACTGCTGAAGCCTACTTTTTACCAATCAGCCACATAATTGAAGCATTTTGAAGATAAATACCATAATTCACTGATTTTTGTCAAACAAATGAGTGATCTTGCCGAGACAGTTTGCTGTTCACTCCCCCTCCTGTATTATCAAATTCAATGATAATCAGATCAAAGGCTTGAATCTTTTATTTCATTATCTTGTTGACATCAATTTATCCACCCTATTAAGCTAGCACCAAAGATAGAAATATTCAAACACTTACGTTTTACAGGATATGGTGCAAGCAAAAGTACTTTTTCAAGTGATCAATCGTTGAAATTTTCTGAACTAATCCAACATATGTGTGAGGTAGCAATAGAAATTGTGTGCCTGCGGTCGTTTATAGTGATAGTTCCTGGCTGTCATAAAAACCATTCTACATGCACCCCATCCAGGAAAAAATCCCTCAAACCCCAACCCCACCACACGCAGAAATAAATATTACAACATGTCTTGATACGCTAATACGCAGAGACAATATGATGAAAACCAAATGTCTATCTGAACAAAATGTGATGATTATAATTTCTCTTTTGTGCCTCCTTATCGCTGCCCGGCCACTCACATCATCCCCCCCCACCCCCTCCTGTATCACCTCGTCGGCACTTTATTGCAATGTGTCTCCGCTCCCCTCCTTCCCACGCCTCCTGTCCATTCATGTGCACACTTTATGAGAATGTGCCTCCCTCCCCCTGGCCCTCCCCCTCCCACCCCTCCTGTCCTCAACTCGTCCGCCCACTTAACTTGAGATGTGGCCTCCCACTTCTCCCCCTTCCAGCCCCTCCTGTCTCTCCTGCCCATCGGCCATTTTATTGAGATGTGCTCCACAGCCCACCGGCTCCAACCCTCTGTCCTCAACTCGTCCGCACTTTACAGAGATGTGCCTCCCCTCCTCACCCCCCCCCCCGCGCCCTCCCTGTCCCACCCGTCGGCCATTTTATGAGATGTGCTCCCGCCCCCTTCCCACCCCTCCTGTCTCACTCGTCGCCACTTTACAGCAAGATGTGCCTCCACTCCTCACCCCCCCCCCCCCGCGCCCCCTCCTGTCCTCACCTCGTCGGCCACTTATTGAGATGTCCTGCCAGGTCCTCCTTCTCACATCAGGAAGCGGCTATCTGACCATCCTCTGCCGTGGTTATACGTCAGAGGTCATATGGCCGTCAGCTGTTCTTGCGTTGTCTGCTTCTGGACGGCACGAAGACGATTGCCTGGCCGCATGATGGGGAGTGCTTGATGATGGCGTTGTACGTCGGCGTTCACCATGGCAATCAGACGCAGGAACCCGTGTGGGTGATGTTGAAACCTCTGCCATAGAAAATATGCAGAGGTAGGAAACGAGAGATAGCTTTTTGTCAGGTGCTTACCTAATGTGAAGTACTTGTAAAATCTTGTGAAATCAGTCTATATTATGTTGTTATCATATTTAATTTAATTCATATCTGTATCTATCTGTGTGTGTGTTTATTCTCACATTGTGTTTGTGCATTTGTTTGTGTTTGTGTGTGGCAACATGCATTGTATTTTCTAATGCTATAGCCCAGTAAAATAATTTTATTTTCTTCCTGTCAAAATGTTTATAATTGAATATGTCAGTGTTAAGAAATACACAGGGGCCACGATGACTTAGCCCCAAATTAACAGAAATATGGCATCTACAAATCACAAAACAGCCCTCAATTTTCCTCATAGGGTCAATGTATAACATATCTGTATCACAAATCACGCTGCAAAGTAGCCCCAAATAAAATTTTATTTCTGCTGACTAGCGTATATATATTTTGTTCTAGTTTTTTTGTCTAAGAAACTTTCGCAAAATATCACTGAGGATACAGTATAACTATTTCACCCTGACCTGTATTGGAGCTTCCAGAGGCACGGGTCTGACATTGGGGTGGAAGTTGAAAGGTGTGGTGGGACTGGCCCCCAACCACTGGGCGATATCCTGCATTGGCCAGGCGAGGGGTCAGGGCCACCAGACGATGTTGCCCGCTCAATCTGAGATGAGATATAACGCAGTCTGGAGCAATCACTTCAACACGCTCTGTAAGGAAAATAATAAATTGCCAAGAGGATTTATTATAAACAACAATTAATTCATCCATTGATTTTTTATCATTTCGGACATCAACTTATTACTTTCACTTTCTCCATTTTTATGATTAAATCTGACTTACCTACAAATCAATATATAGCATTAACTGAACATTTTTTCACAAGAAAAAATCTCCACAAGCAGAAAATTCCATGTCCTTTGATTTGATGCTATACATAGAATTTTTAACTTCACTGCTCACATTCAATTCATCAAACTATCAAATTGCATAACTGACATGATAACGTATTTGGTAATGATATGGGCTTAGTGATCATGATTGCATTCCTATCGATACAATACGCTTTTTTTTTTCAGTCTCGCGTCAAGGAATTTAGGTTAGGTGGTTTATTACCAATACAAATTCATAAATCATAAAACATCAGCAGCATTAGCAGCAGCACACAGCACATCTCATCGTCATATTGTCGTCATTGTCATTTGTCATCGCATATACATAAACATCATCATTATCACCTCATCGATCATCTATCACATTTCATCATCATTTGTTGACATTGTTCATCATAATTTTTTATATAAACATCACATCAATACATCAATATCACCACATCATCATCACCCAATCATCACCATCACCATCAACACCACACCATCGATCCCACGCGCCGCCGTGCGCAACTGCCACCACCACCACCACAATCATCATAATCATCACCATCATATTAACCATCGTCATCACCGCATCATCATCATCACCATCACATAACCATCGTCATCACCACCATTATCATCACAATCATCCCATCATTGTTTATCTCATCAGCTTTTGTTTCAACCAACATTACACATCACAAGCAGGAACAATTATGTCAGATCCTAGAGGAATGGAACCAGGGTATCACAGAGCAAACCCAGCGCACGAAGGATCATCACTTTAATCTTCCTCCTGTTCATTCATCTCACCAACAAATGAGGAAGTTCGGAGATGCCAAGAAAAGGAGCGTACATTGTTTTTGCTTTACACATTTAATCTTATAAATATAATTTTTCCATGAGCCCTTACTAACTGAATTATTTTGAAACATGCAAACTTCTTAATATCTTAATAATATCAAATGATTAATTAATTTATTGTTATTTCTAATCAGATTAAACAGATTCATTCTCTTACCCCATTGCTCCTCCAAGCAGGCTGACTCATCAATGATGAAACAGGTTGACGTTCTGCACATTCTTTGCGCTGCCTTCCCACCGCCGTTGACAACACTCCAGACCGTCCGGGGTGCTGATGATGACTGTTGCCCTTGGCAGAGACTTGGAGTCAGTGCTAGTTCTCAGTCCAGTAGCACCACCTTCTGCCCCAGCTGCATCTGAACTTCCATGTGCCACTCTTGTCATCTGATTGGTATGATTACAGAAGAGATATTTATTACAGATAATAAATCAATAAACTATTGAATGATTATGATAAAACATGATATCGACGAGGGTGAATGATGTATGATCATGCAAATGATGATTGAAGAAGACGTAATCGAATGACAATGATTATAACGAGTGACAATAAAAAACTAGCAGCAGTTCAGACTGACGCAGCTCGATGTATGCCTCGCGCACCTCGCGCACTGCCCAATCCAATTGGATGTAATTCTGGAAAAGCTTCAGTTACCATGGTAGCAAGACCAATTAGCATGAATAAGTCACTAATGATAAGCCCATGTGACCTTTGACCGTAAGTAAAATCCAATTTAAGCCGCTCTCAAGTTATCGCGTAACGAGCCCAAATCAGACATATTAAGGCCCGGTGACCTTTGACCTCTGACCTCAATCCAAATCGAATCAGTACATGGTGCCTTATATAAGATACTTCTCCCAATTACATCAAATCGAAAAGTCATAAATCAAGGTTATCACAGTAAGAGCCCAAATCCGACATATTTAAGGCCGGTGACTCTTTGAGCCCCAAAATCTATCAGTTATGTGGCCTATAATTACATACTTCACTCCAAAAACATAAAAATCTGAAGCGCCGTTCTCAAGTTATCATGGTAACGAGCCCAAATCAGACATATTTTAGCTCGGATGACCTTTAGACCTTCAGCTCCAAAGATTAATCAGTTATTGGTGCCTTATAATAAATACTATCACCAATTTCACACAATCCGACAGCCGCTACTCAGTTATCGCGGTAACGAGCCCAAATCAGACATAATTTAAGGTTCCGGTGACTCGACTTTGACCTTTGCACTCCAAAATCTAATCAGTTCTTGTGCCCCATAATACATACTTCACGCCACGTTAATGAAATTCACTGGGCCGTTCTCAAGTTATCGGCGTAACGAGCCAAATCAGACATATTTTAGGCCCTGGTACCTTTAACCTTTCAGCCCCAGAAATCTAAGTCAGTTCATTGGTGCCTCATAATACATTACTTCACGCAAGTTACATCACAATCCGACCAGCCGCTTCAAGTTATCGCGGTACGAGACCCAAATCAGACATATTTTTTAAGGCCGGTACCTGTGACTTTGACCTTTCAGCCCAAATGCTAATCAGTTTCAGTTGGTGCCCATCATAATACATACTTCCACCCAATTACATGAGCAATCACGATCAGCCGGCTCTCAAGATTATCGGCGGTAACGAGCCCAAATCAGATATATCTTAGGCCTGGTTGACCTTTGACTTCTTGACCTTTCACCCCAAAATCTAATGCATCATTGGTGGCCTCATAATACATACTTCACCAAGTATACATCACAATCCGACCAGCCACTCTCAAGTTATCGGCGGTAACGAGCCAAATCATGACTAATTAGGCGGCGGTGCCTTTGACCTTTGACGCTTTCCAGCTCCAAAATCTAATCAGTATCATTGTGGCTCATATATACTTGGTCTCATTACATCAAAATCTGCGATTCGGGGTCTCAAGTTATCGCGGTAACGAGCCCAAATCAGACATATTTAAGCGCGGTGACCTTTGACCTTTGACCTTTCAGCCACCAAATCTAATCAGTTCATTGTGCCTCATAATACATACTTCACCAAATTACATGACAATCGACCAGCGCCTCTCAAGTTATCGCGGTAACGAGCCCAAATCAGACATATTTAAGGCCCGGTGACCTTTGACCTTTGACCTTTCAGCTCCAAAATCAATCAGTTCATTGTGGCTCATAGTACATACTTGGTCTGCTAGTTACATCAAAATCCGATCGGGGGTTCTCAAGTTATCGCGGTAACGAGATCCGGTAAGGACGGACGGACGGACGGAACGGACGGACGCCGGACAGACGGACGGAAGGACGGACGGACGGACGGACGGACGGACGGACGCACGCACGGACGGACAACCCGAAAACATGATGCCTCCGGCAACTTCGTTGCGGAGGCATAAAAAATATTATAACAATGATGATGAAGATGATGATGTAAGGAATACCAGTGCTAGCCAGTTGTATCTGAAACTTCATGCTTTGGATATGATCAAGTCAGGGGACTATTGGAATAATAGTGATGAGAAGGATGAGAACATTGATGATGGTCACAGTAGTGATGATTATGATGATGATGATGATGATGATAATGGTGATGATAATGATGATAGTGATAAGGATGGTGATGATCATGGTGATGGTGATGATCAGTGTGATGGTGATAATGGTTATGACAGTCATGATGACGGTGGGTCATGATGATGATGATGATGATGATGATGATGATGATGATGATGATAATGAAAATAGTGATAACGATGTGACGAAAATGACAACAGTGACAGAAATAGCACATTTCTTTATCACTGCTTCAAGTTTATTTTTGGAAAGGATTTGGGAGATTTTCAATGTCTGGTGGACTGGTGTACTGTTTCTTTTCTTTTGAGACTCCAATTCCAGTATTTACTTTGAGGTTGTTTTCATGTAATCTTCAAGGAAGATGGTTTTACCAAATTCTCATTTATAATTACCACAGTGAGGAAATGTTTCATATTATACAATTGTAAAAGTGAATGTTTGTGTTATTTTTTCACATACCTGCTCTGCCAATGCCTCCAGTGGTGTAACATACACGCATCTGCATTCCAGAGATTGTTGCAACATACGAAGGATGGCCAGCTCGCCGATGATTGTCTTGCCGCTACCCGTGGGGGCGCCAACAAAGATGTTGTCATCACCGTTGTAAACAGCGTTGAAGACTGAAATGAAGCAGAGGGCATATTATTGGTCACTTGCAAACGTCAAATAGCTGTAAAGTGAAACTCGGAGTGTACTTCTTTAGAATATATTTGCAAGTACATTAGATATTTCCTTTCCTGATTTACTCATTATTCAAGTATTAATTAGACAATATGTTTAATTATATATATCTACCCATTGATAACTGAGAAACCATTTCCAAATACATTTACAGTTAAATCATAAATTTCAAATTAATGCAAATCCTAAATTTCAAATTAACGCAAATGTATACAACTAGTTGTTCAACATCTCCCAAATATATTATATTTCTTCAGGCTATCACGATAAATTCAATTTCATGGAAGGTGTAATTGGGGAAACAATTTTACTTTTCAAAAAAGTTTGTGTCTGTTCCTCAAACATAGCTGACTTGAGGCAAAATGAAAACATGCCCTCTTCTGGAACAAAAAGGGCACAGAATTTTTCCACAATGCAAAGAAAAGGCTGCGGTTGTATGATGCACAACTGCAGCCAAATTCTTCTTGCTGACTGCACATTGAGCTATTGCATGGATGAATTATTTTCAAGTATTAAAGATAAGATTGACTACTTGCAGACCAACATGATTTTAATATCAACTGTTTTCAAACCTTCCGTGAACAGATAGTATTTTGAAAATGCCACTATAGTACAGGAGAAAGTAGTTGAAAACTGCAGAACAATCCATGTTTGACAAATCCTCTCTGCTGACAAAGAACTAACACACGGAGGTGGAAAATTCACCTGCTTAAACAGCCAATTCTGCAACTATTTATTACATTTTAAGTGAATCAGACCCACATTATAAAGTAAATGTAATATACTTTCACATGGAAACAAATAAACTGTGGGTTTTGATGAAAGATTTTCCATCATTCAGTACTATAGATCCTCTTTAACCATACTTCAAGAGTAGATTCAATCAATTGTGCTGGAATATCTTCTTTTTTTTGGGGGGGGGGGGTTGAACCACTTTTCAACTGTGGACCCTCAATACTCACCTTGTGTCTGTATGGGATTGAAGACTGAGAACTTGCTGCTGTAGAGTGACTCGAAGGCTGGGTTCCTTAGAGCAGAGACAGGGAGGGCCTGTAGATCGAGGAGTTCGGTTGGGGGAGGGTTCTTCTCAGGGAGAATGAGATGACGGAAGGACACTGGTAACTGGGTCTCAGATACTGGTAAGAGATCAAGAAAAAAGATGTGGTTAGTTCTAATAGCAGCTCAGGCCTGAGTTATTTCATTTTTTGTTTGAAATATTTAAACTGTTCCTCAAAACATTAACAATGTTTAAACATAATTGTAGTATTTGTGAAATCTTATATTGAATACAACAATAAAGAACATAGGAACCCAGGAATAAGTTCTAATGTTAGATGTTTTATTGAACAAGCCCAGTGCTGGTGAAGTACCTGTATACAAAGGAAAATGGCATACAATGTTGAGGGTGGTCTAGTACACACAACAAGGATACTATTATAGCCAATAATGTCTGGCCTTAGTGAATAGAAAGAGAAGTGTTATAATTGGTAGGCTTCATTTGTGGGTGGTCCTGATTGACAGGTCTATGTATGTCCAGTTCACAATGCATGCTGAATATAGTTAGCATTTATGGCTGAGCACTTCACTGAGTACACATGTATTCCAGTAATTCAGTAAGCAGCTGCGGTATCACCTTTTTTCAATATTGGTATATCACATACCACAAAAACTTTCGGCACTTAATGGAATTACAATAATTAAGGGTTTAAATGGATTGCAAAATTGCAAAACGTTTTGCTTTGTCACGTTCGAGTGAACGTCGTGTAAACGTTTTGACTCGGGCCTTAAAGACAAGGTTCACCCTGACATTAAGTTGGTTTGAATAAAAGCAGAACAATGAAAGTAACATGTTAATGAAAGTTTGACGAAAATCCACCAAAGAATAACAGAGTTATGAGGTTTCAAAGTTTGAAATTTATGACGTCACATGTGAGCAGCTCCCCATATGTCATATGATATAAATTCCATAAAATTGCCGTTTTCTCAGAAATTTGAAAATGATTTCACCTGTGCATTCAATATATTATCAGAAACATTATGTCATACATGCTTCTATGAAAACCCCCCATTCAATTATCATGAACTATTAAAAAATGGCAATTTATTGAATTTATATTACATGACATTATTGGGAGCTGCTCGCATGTGACGTCACAAATTTAAAACTTTAAAACCTCATAACTCTGTTATTCTTTGGTGGATTTTCGCGAAACTTTCATTAATATGTTTCTCTCATTGTTCTGCTTTTACTCAAACCAACTTGATGTCAGGGTGAACCTTGCCTTTAAGTGGCTACAATGTCTATGCAGACACTAAACAGTGGATTCAAAAATAAATCTGACCTTGCGTATTTGACCAAACCCTCTACAAACAAGCTGCAATCTCAATACTATGTGTGTGTGTGTGTTATTTTTCTTTTTTCGGGTTTGGGGGGGGGGGTTAACATCATTTCCACCTCAAAAGTAATAAATGAAGTGGTAAAAATGTGTTCTATTGAATATATTTCCATTTCATGACAGTTTGTTATATATTATCATAAATTGCATACAGGTACGTATATTATCACATGCAAAAACCCTTCTGAACTTTCAAAAAATGTTGTGATGAAATAAATTCCATATTCCTCTAACTTGAAAACCATTGGCTCTTTTCACATGAAATCAAAGTAGTGTGATATTTTTAGATCCTTCTGTCAGTATGTTAAATGCAAATATCAAATAAGGCAATATTTCTCAAATTAGAGAAAATTTACAGTTAAGGTCCTTCTGCCGGACAACCAACAAGTTTTTGTTACTCACCGATCCACCTATCTGATACCACCCTGATGAAGTACTGGGGTGGGAGGGGCTCAAAGACTGGCACTGAAAACTTGACGATGTGTTCATCCTGGGCAAATTTGCTGTTGAACAGGAGCGAATGTGGAAGGAATATTAAGTACTTATCCTGAAATACATGTTTACATATATGTAGGAGTAAAAACATATTGCAAAATGCAAAGTTGACTGGAGAAGTTTGACTGGGTGCAGTTGATGGGTATACCTCCACCCACTGTGTAGCACATGAAACTGGCTCATAGTCTGATCAATATGAACTTTCAAGCTACCAAGTAACTGTAAAGATTAGGAACATTTCACTGACCCATGCCCTTCTGTTGATCAATTATATAACCATTCAGAACAGAGTTCATTGATCTTACCTCAATCTTTGACCTATTCATCTACATGTACACAAAATTATTTGTCATTTTTTCAGATCTACCAACCAAATGAAACTTATAATGGACACTCCTGATATACATTTTGGGACAAAGTTCATTGACCTTTGATCCCCATGACTACACAAAGTTATTTGTCATTTGTATACAGAGTAAACCTTGACCTTTGAATTGTCACTCAACCCAAATATTTGTCTTCTACTTTACATCTAACTGGCAAAGTATATCAACAGTGTGCACTGCTAACTGACGGTGTAGGCAAAAAATGGGATTTGGTGAAAAGTTCATTGACTTTGACTCTTGACCTTGCCCTTTAACCCCTTCGACTCTACCAAAATATTTGTCTTTTATTTTGCAACTAACCACCAACCAAAGTATATCAACAGTGTGTACTCCTAACAGAAGTTATACAGTAGGCAGTAAGTGGCACTTTAGGAAATTCATTTTCAGCATCATTATCATCATCATTAATCATGATCACCATCATTATCAACATGATCATTATCATCATTTTCAGCATCGTCATCATCACCATCACCATTATTATCACTATCACCTTTTTCCAATCAACATTACACACATTACAAGCAGGATACAATTATGTCATGATGCTAGAGGATGGAACCAGGGTATCACATAATAAACCCACTGGCACCGAAGGATCATCACTTTAATCTTCCTCCTGGTTGCATTCATCTCACCAACATGGAGGGAAAGTTGGAAGATGCCAAGAAAAGGAGGTGTGTGTTTTTCCTTTTACACATTTAATTTAATTATATAGTTTTATTTTCCCATGAGCTTACTAATGGATTATTTTAAACAATACAAACTACTTTCATATACTTGAGATCAGCGTAAGCTTACTCTTGCCATACATTTCAAATTGTATTTGCATGCCAGGTTGTTGTCTAGTGAGCTTATGACATACGCTCACCTTTTTTTCAAACATTACTGTTTACCCAGTACATGATACGAAGTGACAGTAATAAATCAGATCTCCCTGTTTACCCAGCTTCACATATCACATTCCTTCATTGTGATTTACACTAATGTTAAGCTTACATGTAGTTCCAAAAGATAATAAATCCTTGTTAGTGACTTGGAGACAAATACCTTTCTTTGCCTGAGTTTGTACATGCCTCCAATTGAAACAAAAAAGTAAAATGCACTAAATTTTCGTACTTGCTGTATAATTTAGCTCCCAATTTTATTCTATAACTAAGTAATAGGTGGTTAATGTAATAATAACCTAAGTTTGGC